>JAPMOB010220019.1:0-24977 GCA_029875015.1 Lepomis gibbosus | reverse complement strand
CTCTTTATGAAAAGCGCTGTGAGATAACTGTTGTTGTGATTTGGCGCTATATAAATAAAATTGAATTGAATTGAATAGTACCCTGAAGGACAAACATGGAGTAATCACAAAAGACACACACACAGACTTTTATGTAGCGATGTTGGTGCCTGGACTTGATCCAGTGAGGCAAATTAATCTCAGTGAGCCCCTGCTCTGTTTAGTTGAATTGGTGTGACTATAACATTTTTCCAAGCCCTGAAATCTCAGCACAGCATCTCAAAACACACACACACACAGAGAAGAAACTGGTGTGTGGAGGGATGATGAACCTGCCTAAAATAGCAGACCAAACACCCACAGAGCCGTAAGATGAGGAGAAGAACGGCTCTGACTGGAGAGGGAAGAGAGAAAAGACACAAAGAGAGAGAGGGATGCCAAAAAGAAGGACTGTGAGTACGCAGAAGGGAGAGCAGCCGGACAGAGGAATGATACAGATGGAGATAAGGATGTGAAAACACACACAGTCTCCAGGTAGTAACTCTAAAATGACACCACCTCGCTCTGCCTGCCGTTCAGACGCTGTGTTGACACTGAAGTCCAATTTTGGCCTCTACCGCTCCACCCCTCTAGTGTCTCTACTTCTTTTTGTTCACTTAACTGCCTTTCTCCATCCATTCTCTCATCACTCTCATTCTGTCTTTGCTACTGGACGACCTGCATTTCTGACATCAGGGTCAACGTTTAGACGTTTATGACACTTAGACAGACTTTACTGTAATTCAACTGAACATTCACAATGTACACTGAACGAGATTACGTTGCAAGGCTCCAATAAAAACAGAGACAAGTAAAAGAAAAACAGTATAAATATAAGTATATGCCATATTATATATTATTTCATAATTCTGTCACTTTCCATAATTGGTGACATGTTAAAAAGGCAGCCTAGAAATAATAATTAGACAATGAAAGAATCGTATATACTATATAATAAATGTTCACAAGATGGTGAAGTAAACATTTACCAATACATACTGTAATAGTATAATACATAGCAGTTAGCTACAGTCGTTAGAGACAAGACCAAAGCAGAAACTTTATTTATTCTAATGTCTCTAATATTAAATTCCCTTGGTTGGGGCCTAAATCTCAGAACCTCAAAACCTGGACAAATAGATGCCACTAGAGATAGGTGAGAAAATATGTTCTCGCATAGCAGGCAGAGTTATCTAAAGCACTGTATTACAACTAGAGTTGCTTTTGATGCCAAACCACAGGGGCCAAATTCTAAAAAACCGAGTGCGTTCCATTAAGACCTAAAGTAGCTAAATCTTGACTTCTGCAAAAGACGTTTGGACAGATAGCTTTTTTCCAGAAGGACTCTGCTCTCAGGCTAAGCTCCTTTGGGTGATCTTTCCCCTTGCATAACTAAGCCACACAATCATCTGCTATACTGCACTGCTCTTCCAACTGTGGACCACATCCGCTGTGAGTGCTTCAATTTCACATCAACATATCATCAGATCCACAGATGGACAGATTCAGACTTTCAGGCTGAACCTGTCAAGCTCTCATGGAGACCAGGGTGACCCGCAACAACGGGCTCAGTTGATGAACCTCTGCTCGAGGTTTCTACCTAAAAGGGAGTTTTCATGATGGGAAATGTTTGTAATATTACAAAGAGCACGGTCTGCTCCATGAAAAAGTGCAATGAGATAACTTCTGTTATGAATTGGCACCACGTAAATAAAATAAAATAAAATAAAATTGAACAGAACCGAATGAACTGAAAGGGAAACAAGAATAAGAGCAAATTGCTTTAGATTGTAGATACAAAGCCTGCAATGCAGCAAATACTATCAGACTATTATGGGACACTAAACTCCGCGATAAATGCAATGACTAACTCCTGCTTGTGCTCCACCACTAAACTGCCCTAATTCAGTACTATTAACCAGTGTGTCTCTGCACAGGGTAGACCCTGCTGTTACTCTCTATAGTGGATTTTCCCCTCTCTTGGTTGCCATGGTGATAGAATTGGTATCTCTCCTGTGTGTTCCATAGTGCCACAGCAACCAGATTATGAATGCTCTAATCCTGGATTTTGCCAATCCCAGTTCATGCATCAAACAGCGGTGCATGATCAACATCCATGTACCATCAGTGGGGGGTGTGTGTGAGGGGGTGGTTTAATGGCGTGGGGGGCATCACAGAGCCACAATGAGTACAAGAGGACATTTTCTGATTTAGAATAAGAGCAGCTGAGTGTTTAGAATTCCACTAAAAGACAAAATGACAGCTGTTCATTTTTCCGCAGCTCCAAACAGAGAGGCAACATTTCTTGTTTAGTCACATAAATGAGTTGGTTGTTGGGACAAGATTTTAGATTTCCAGCAGAATATTTAACAAACAAGGTAATGGCTGCAGAAATGACCAAAACCTTTCTCTTAAAAAATGTCAACACAGTTACCAGAACAGATTACTGTAGCGGAATGACTGAAATAATGTCAGACACTATGAACAGAGGCATGAAGTGTGCAAACATTCTGTCTAAATCTTGACCGGATCAGAAGGTTCATCCATAGATAGATGTAAAGGAGGTGAGACGGGGGTGGTGGCGGCAGCGATTAACATCTCCACTACAATCATTTCACCCTAAATTGCATCCAGCTGTGGCCTGAGATTAGATGTAAAAAAAAACAGAAAGGAGAGTGGCTTTGCCAGCAGGACAGCTAAATAATGTAATGCTCTAGAGAGGGGGTTGGGTTGGGTNGGGGTAGGGGGGCATCCAAAGCAACCCAGATGGAATGGGCTTGGTGGGAAATTAAAAGGCCAAAATTTCTGTTTACACTATAATGGTGGTTCATGGGAAGCCATTAGCCCAAACTCACTCTAATGTGACTTCTTCTGATCAGATTCCATGTCAGTGTCAATGGGCTTGGCTGCTCCAGCTGTAGTAGCGGGCCATACCCTGATTTTCCACCAGGCCTTGAGGTCAAAGTTCAACTAATTTGAGCTTTGAAACCAAATATGCTGACGTCCATACCTTTTGTCTAAGGGCATTCTGGCATTGACAGACAGAGGTTAGGACAGTGCCAATTTTGCTGTAGGAAATAAGGAAGGAACCAGATTTGTAACTTTAAGACGTCAGTATGCTTCAAATGAACTAGGTTGTGCAACACGCTGACCAAGCCCCCAGGAACACTGCTTAGCTGTGAATGATAGAGTGACACAAAAGAAACGGCTATAAAGAGATGAATACTTTTTTTCTGAGCATCACCAACACCCTGAAATGAGTCTTTGTATTTTGATTCATTCAAGTCTGGAAAGTTGAAGGAGAGCTGTATCACTAATTCCACTAAGTCTACGAAGTCTAACTAACTTGTATTGTCTGTTTTTGAAAAAATTGTCATATCGGCTCCCACAAAATTTCCGTAGTTGGAAAGGGGATTTCACTGTTTGATGATCCAATAAGCACTTTGACACATGCTGAAGGTTTTACTCTGGGCTCCTTATAAGACTTGGGTAAAAAACCTCAAGCATGGAATAAAATATCAGAGAGGACGGGGATACCAAGAAGATAAAAATTGTGATTACAATCCACTGTAGTCCATAGTATCCTAGTTAGCTGCTTTGTACGATGGATAAAGCTTTAGCTAACAAGCCTTAACGTGCTATCAGATGCTGTGCTAAGTATGCTGGCTTGTGTATTTGCTGTTAAACCAGCGTAGGTTTTGGTTATATTATTCAAGATAAAAATGTTCCAATTCCAAGATACTGAATATCTAGCTAACTCCCAAGCTAACTAAATGCTTCTTGTGCCAATCTAAGAAATATGCTGATTTATGTTTTTTTAAATATTATTTGTTTTTTTTATGAGTCGACCTACAACTACCTGTACAACTCTGTCCAACTCATCTCAACATGGCTTGTCACCATTTTTGTGGCCATTTTTCCGTCAATATTTTTTTTTTACTAGCTATGTAGGAACATGACGTCTCCATTCTTGTGCTGCGTTGAGCTGGGAATGACTTCATACCCGAGTTGACTGCGTTCCAGTTAACAACCTCGCTTGGCCAGCTGTTAGTTTACAACTAGCCAGGTTAGCGGTTGATTAAAAAAACATACTATGCGGTATTTACTCACACTAAACACTTTAGCAACACGTCCACAGACAGCTGTTGGACACACTTTGTATACGAACTTTTATATGAGTCACAAGTACACAGAAGTGCTAATAAACAGTATAAACTACAGCTTTCAGTAACTGTTGATACCCCGGCAGCCATCTTGGATCACAAAGTTGGGGTAGTGCGGGTTGTCCCGACTTCCCGAGTGGGAAATCCGACTTCAGAGGGCGTTCCAGTTGAAAGTTCCAACTGGGAACTCAGAAATTCCGACTTCCCATGTGAAATGGAACGCAGCATTGACCCCACCTTCAGAGCCCCAGATGGATGAATTTTTTTCTCAAAAACTGTAAGTTTTGTTTCACAGCGTCTATTTCAACTAATTGACTAAACTGGAGAGGCAGGCGGTGATTCAAAGCTCTGGAACAACTTTTTCAGAAACTCTTCCAAAAAATAAGCCTTTGCTTTTGCAAAGTCTGATTTTGGCCAAAGTGCTCCAGACTGCAGTTGTGAGTTAAAACACCTAATAGTACTCACTTGAGACTAATTAGAAATGAAAATGTTTCGATATCTTATATTTTTTAATACTTTCCACTTATGAAAGATCCAATCATTAATACATACTGTACGTGACTACACATTTTCATCTAGCACTCCAGGCATAAGAATGAAATAATTACAGTAATACAGAAAGTAAAAATTCTGCATGAAACACTCCAATCAGCCAGCATTTCGTGCTTATGTTCCTCACAGTCAGTGCTGCCCACATATAATACTAGAAAGAGCTAGAAAGGCGTGTGGAGACAGAATACCCACTTGGACAACCACAGGTGTGGTAGTGAGTCAGAGTCACACTTACAACGTGATGCTGCACCTGGCAAGCCATTTCAACAGAGCTGTTTGCCCATTTATGTCCCTCTCCATCCATTTCCTACAGCTTTTAAGCGTATCTGAAATAAATGTTGTGGAGAAAATCCATTATGAATCACTCATATTTAAATTTGCATCAAATCTGCAAACTTTATATCAAGCCTCATCACAGAAAAAGCACTAACTAATGTTCCCGCTGAGGTCCATTTACTCAGAAACTAACAACTAATACTCTGAAAAGGTTAAAACTGAAATGCACTGTGTCACACACAAATGGCCATAAAAACAAGCATGACGAAAATGGCAAATGGATTACCCCTGCATCGGGCCCCTACAGCGGATTAGTATTACACCATCAATCTCCTGTTCCATTTTAGAGATAGAGACAGAAACAGAAAGGAAGACCCAGAGAACAGAAAGACAAGGGAGGAGAACATTAAGGCGGGAATTATGTAATCATTCAGTTAATTTCAATTAGGCTCTGGCAGGAGCTTCATAACAACCCCTCTGGGTGAGTCGATCAAGTAATTAACTATGAAATGTGAGAGCCAAACAAGTTTGTAAGATAAGTTTTCAGTTGAACAGCTGGCACTGCAGTCAAGTGCCTCGGGGTGAAAAGTTTCTCTGCAGTCACAGTGATGTGCAGACACAAAACGGTAAATGATAAATAGACTGTACAGCGCCTTTCTAATCCTCCGACCACTCAAAGAGCTTTACACTACATGTCACATTCACACAGACATTCACACACTGATGGCAGAGGCTGCCATGCAAGGTGCCAACTGCTCATCAGAATGGAACTAACGTTCCCACGCACTCACACACCGACTGCACGGCCTTCACGAGCTGCTCAGGGACACTTTGACAGGAGCCGTAATAGTGGATGCCCGGCTATGCCTCCTAAAAACAAAAGTAAGCAGCAGAATTCTGGACTGCAGACAGTGAAAAAATGGTGTCATTTACACAGCAACTACTCTTCCTGGTGTCCACACAACTAAACATTACATCATAAGTGTATTTAAAATTGCGTATACAGCGACTGAAGAAATCAAATGAAAATAAATAAAAAGAAACAAGACCAAGAAAGTTCTCAATAATTATCATATAGTCTGACATTATGTAGCTAAACATGATATTTAGAGAGCGGCTGGTGTTCTATACCATTAGGCTCTTTTCAAAAACAGTTGTTAAATGTGAAATGGCTGAAGGCAAACCATTCCATATTTGCATTGAAGAACATCTGGTGATAAAATGTTTGACATTACTACTATATCAAAATGAATGGCACAGGATGGATTTTCCATCCATCCATCCATCCATCCATCCATCCATCCGTCCGTCCATCCATCGCCAACCGCTTATCCTGCATACAAGGCTGGAGCCAATCCCAGCTGACATCGGGCGAAAGGCGGGGTACACCCTGGACAGGTCGCCAGTCCATCGCAGGGCCACACATAGACAAACAACCACTCACATTCACATCTACACTCTAAGGACAATTTTAAAGACACCAACTAACCTAGCCTGCATGTCTTAGGATGGATTTTAAAAAACAAAATATATAAAACGGGGCAGATGAAAAGCCCTCCTGTCCCTCACCAATCATCCACCTAAGGTTATGTGCATACGGATGAGCTGAGCTCGTCTGTTGCAGTTGAGAGCGAGTGTCGTGTGGCTCTATTCCGGACTAACAGTGGGTTTTCCAAATCTTTATTTGACCCACTCGACAGCATGCCTGGATAGTAACTTAAATGAGTAAGAACTTGTGTTTGAGCAATGTGAGAAACACATTGCTGTGGTGAACCCGTAGCCCATCTCTGGATAACCACCTGTCCCCAGCTCCCCACATTGAACTGTGGCTCATGTTTCTGAAATTTGAAATTTGATCCGAACACAAACTAAACATGAAGAAAAAGACACTGGGTTTCAGGAGCTTTCCTTCCCAGATTATCCCTCCAGGTTTACCAGTGGTTATAGCTGATACAAGTTGTTCCTGTTTACTTTATTTCCTTAAAATTCCAAGGAACTTCTTTCATAAATTGTTTAATTCTCCACTGGTATGAGGTTGTATGATTCATAGATGATCTCATGCGGTTTTGTTGATGAATGAATGAATTACCTGCATCAACATTAGATGGGGTTTGGCTTGGTTTCCTTCATTTAGCGTGCCCTGCAGTTTTTTCCCCCTTAAATTTACCCTCATTTATTTTTGAGTTTGAACCTCTTTTTATCCTCACTCCCCGTCCTGTTTGTACCCTTTACCCCATCTCGATCTACCATAACGCTTCACCACTCATTCCATCTATGGTGTCCTGACATTTCTAACAGTATGGTTTTTTGTTGTTGTTGATATGTTTGACTATTACAGGGTAAAATATGTTTTCAAAATAATGATCTTCCTTGTATCCATCAGACCAGCATTAATTATTCATTCATCAGTACGGATCGATTCCTGTCAGAAAGTGCTTTTGGTTTCCTTTCTATTACCTTTGCTTTCCTAGTTAAAGCTATTATGTTGTGATCACGTCACGCCTTTGGTGCCCCCACTTGTTTCAATACTACCTAATACTACCTTAGTAAATGTCAAAATACATACTGCATAAGAGTCTAACTGCAAGCAATACATTTGTATTGAAATATAGATATAATCTAGTAACCAGACTTCTTTGACAGGCAGTGTAGCCAGTGACAAACCACTGAAACATTAACACCAACACAGGATACTTACTTACATCTTAGGTAGAAGAAACCGACTGTCTAATATTTACAAGCATGCCTAACAAAGACGCTGGGGTACATTTGCTTTGGTCGACTTCAGGACAGATAAAAGGTGAATGCGCATTTCACAGCTGAGCAGCATCCTGCCCTGCTGCAGACGTGGACAGCAGAGAGGGAGAACAAGGGGAAAGAGGGAGGGGAAAGTCATTCTGAGGGGGGAAGTGTGATGGGGAACATGTTCCAAAGGAGGAGATAACAATCCCTTAGAATCAAAGGAGGCTGTGTTTTGCCTGCATGCAGCCTTCTTGGGTGCATTATACCTGCAGAGGAGTTGGGTGCACTTGTCAGGATTACAGTGCAGTGCTTAAACAAGTGCAATGGGAGACAAAGCAGAGGGAGAGAGACAGAATAAACCTGCTCACATAGGTAGTGTCTTAAGACTTAACTGAAATGCACTAAGCAGAGTCCTTCTGTCAGATCATGAGAAGAAGTGTGAGGTGAATAATAATAAAAGGACAGACAGTGTTTGGACCACTGATGAAATAAAATGGTCCGTCACGACCACATACATTATAATGTGTGAAAGATACACAACAGGGTGTAAAGAGCAGTAAACTTGATTCTTCATGTAAAAAGATGCTGGCTGTGTCCTCCGCCACATGTCAGCACAGACACAGTTTTATATGATTGCGGCTGTTTCAAGCTGCCCTGTGGTCATGTGATCCGCCCTCCCGGCCAAAACACACAGATGGAGACGAGAAGCTGTTCGGCGAGTCTTTTTTCTTCATCGATTCCCAGCATGTCAAGTCACATGGCCGAGCGAGGCGTCACTTGAGCCTACAAACCGACTGCAGGAATAACTAGGAAAACTGCAATGGTACTGTGACTAACATGGCACTCATATTAGCTAAATGAAACAATCAGGATGCTAGAAGTGAAAAAAGCTGGTTGTGGTCTTTTTACACTGTAGGTCATTTGATTAGCTCAGAAACTTGTTGCTCAAACTGGAATGTCTGTCAAGGTAACATCCAAACTGAAATAATTATGAGACAGCTAAACGCATTTGAGAGTTTGAGAAGTTAGCTCAGTTAACCCACTATTAGCTAGCTAACAAACCAGGCTACTTTAACAAAGCAGCTAAGTCATTCCACTAATGATCTAGCGGGGAAATCACCAAAAGGAATAGTTTAAGTTAGTGTTAGACAAAATAAAAGGACAACAATCAACCATATGTGTTCTTAACTGCTTAAATCATTAAGTGGCGGTCAAGTGGCAACAGAGGAACCATCAGTGGTTTACAGCTAATCCACCAATAGCTCCAATATGGCTACCTGAAGGTGAGTTGTTAAGATAGTAAACTTCTTGAGCAGAGTATGTTTTAGACTCGCTGTAATACAGCTTCTTTAACAAATCTGAGAGTCAGCAGTTTAACTTTTTATGAAAGCCATTTATAACATGTTCACTGCAAAACCTTAAGAATTCTGTGGGGTCCAGGCTAAAACACGACCGCCGTCCTTTGTATTTTTCACCACCGCCTGGCTTTAAATTGCCAGACATGCATATACTTTGGTGGCATTAACAGAAAAACATAAAGATATTTTGTTTTTGTTTCACATGTATGTCTGACATAGTGTAAAATATCCTTGATAAGACGACCTCACATGCAACAAGCTACTTCAGCGGCCAGTATTGATGCATTTACATGCTAGCAGGACTGCTTTCAAGCCTGTTTTCTGTCCACTAGATGTCTGCTAGAGGTCCTGTCAACTGCAGGATCCAAATGAAAAGCCTATCCTGACCCAACACGCACAAAATAGTAAAGACACCCTGTTACAATAGACTAGAGGTTAATTAGACACAAATGTAGATGACCCACAAAGACCCAGAAGAGAGAGTGCACTCACACTGGTAGCAGCATGAGCTGCCAATTTTAGGCAAAACATTTTTCTTTTTGCATGGGATTTAAAAAACGAATGTTTCTCTTTTTCTTTTCTCTTGTGATGACTGTACATGATGCACAACTTGATCAGGGGTGATGGCAAGTCTGCTTGAAACCAGTAAGACCCAATTACAACAAATATTATTTAGCCAGCCAGACTCAGCTCATGGGTTGGAATAGTTACCAGAAACCAGAAAAAGAGCGGGCTGCTCTTTTTGACTCACACACTCTTGGTCAGTGTATAATAATGCTGTTGTGGCATTGTGTTGCAAAACATGTGTGCATCTCAGTGGGTCTCAATTGCCCCTTTTCCACCAAAACATTTTGAGAGCCGGTTCGGAGCTGGTGTCTACTCGCGAACCAGTTCTTTGTGTTTCGACAGCCAAAGAACCGGTTCTCGGCCAGGAAAACTGGTTATAAAGCGCCACCAACTCTTTGCTGGACTAGAACCGTTCTTTTACCACGTTTCTGTGAAGGCGAAGACGTATGGCAACATACACAGTGACGTAATGATGTCGTTTGCTGAGCTCTCTAGTGAGTGGAAAAACAAACATGTTCTGAGAAGGTTGGCAAGTTGAACCAACTTTGAACCAGCACCAGTTCTGAACCAGGGATAGTGGATAGTGTCTTTTAATGTAGCATTCTGCACTTTGACTAAAGTATACTGCACTGTTCTACTGTAGTCAGTTTATTGATGGATGAATAACACCTGCTGTGACATCACAGATTAGGGTGTGGCCAAGGGAGAAAGATGCTTAAACATTTCAACTCTCCCAAGTGTTGCATCCACACTTTTTTGCACTCGGTGGCTCAGTGCTGAATTACTCCTTAATGTGTCTGGAGACTAATGAAAACTCTGCAACATCTGCTACATCTTGTTGAGTGCCAGTACAGCACATAAAACAACAAGAGTTTCATCAAGATATATTATGTCATGAGGCTGGCAGTGTGTGCCAAATTAATCCTCTCCCTCCGGACCGATTTTTCACTCAGAGAAAGATGGATTCATTCACACAACATAACTGTAATTTCAAATTCATATCTTACTCTGGGCGTCTATTAAATCACTAATAATTGATGACCCCACTACCCCTGATTTATGTGCCTTACTGACTGGTATTGGAGTGTCTGGTGAGTAGTAAAACAAACATGCAAACGCTGAGATAGCAGTGAACTACACAAGAGAACATGTCGCTAATCGTCCTGTTTTGTTCTGTCCAGTGTTGTCATGATTTGTTATCTATTTCCGTATGGAATGAGTAAATGGGCCACATTTTTGTAGGAATATTTTTGCAAGTGTTTTTTAAAGTAGCGCAGCAACGTAGGAAAAGGCTGGATTATATGGAATAGATTACTCAGAGACTATCATATGTGTAAATCCAAAGCACCACCTGTTTAAGTGCAAAGATCCTTCCCCCAGACCCCTGAATATGTTGTCTTAGTTCTCACTGACAGAACTAACTGTAAATCCTTTGGACCCAGTGAGAAATACCCTTTATAGACACTCAAATATCTGACTATAACTGAATCTGACTGTCAATGATATTGGGGCATTCTGCGACATTCTACGTTGCTTCTACTGTTTTGAAACTCAACACTTTTCTGTTTCTGAGTAAATGAGTACCAGGAACAGGAAGGATTCAGATTTATTGAGATAATTGTACTCCCACTCTACAACAGCAGTGAAGTGAAAATCCCCTTCTATTACAGACGCAGCTGTTAAAGACCGGGTCGCCAGAGGATCCCTCAGCATTGTTGATGTTTGTTACATTCAAAGGATGCCTTTTGCCTGCTTTGTTACATAATTGGTGATGCTAGCACCCATGATGACATATCTGAGAGGAAATCCAATATTACATCCACCATGTGTTTCAGCATTTCATAACAACACGCTTTGGCCATGCGCAGTCCAGACCAAGCCCTCTGATACTCACTAAGTACCATTTGCACGGGGTTAATTGTTTCCCAACAGGGCCAGACCGGCCGCTGGTGATAAAACACTGACTTGACCGCAACGTGCGTGTTGCTGTGATGTAAATGTCTGGCCTCGGGCACTTGCTGGACAATCCACCAAATTTAATCTATTAATCACTTTTAGGTGTGTGTGTGTGTGTGTGTGGGGGGGGGGGGTAGTGACACAGAGTGAGAGGGCACCAATAATCCCATGTGATAATCTCCCTCGCTGTTCGGTCAATAATGATAGCAGTGAAGAGGGCAAAGAGAGAAAACACTAAAACAAAAGCTCTTCATCCTAACAGCTACACAGGACTGGATGTTATTTTCACGCCAAGTTATGATCTTTATTAGAACCATTACCCATCACTGGGAGGAAAAGGTCAGCACTTTCACTGAGACACGGATTTAACAAAAGAGGTTTTACGACTTGTAATGCTCCCAAATATTCACACTATGTCAAGCTTTCCATTGAAAATATCTATGATCATTGTCTTTAAGTATCACAAGTGGGAATTTACATGGGTTGCCCATTTGCTCCATAAAACTTACTGGCAACAAAATCAGTTCTGCTCAGTGACACAAGACTTTCCTAACAGTGCAGTCAGAAATGTGTGTATCCGCTGCCTGTCTGCTTGCATGCCATGTGCTGTGCTGCCAGAATAACATGAACTCCAGTAATCCTGCACAGAATCATGAGCGCGAATACACTCAGATACACACAAGGCACGGCGTATCTCAGCAGCTCTTAACAATAAAACAACAGCGGCAGGATTTTTTTACTGTGATCATTTACTGCGCAGCCTAGTACTGGCAATGCACCAGAGACAGCTCTGCGTAGGTACATCTACAGGGAGACGAGCAGAGGTATTCGAAGGAATTTTACTTTACAAAGAGTGTGTTGGGGTGGTGTCCCCCCAGGGGAGGTTGGAGTTGGGTGACGGCAACGCTGATTGAGTGATTGACAACTTGTACAAAGGCGATTTATAATACTGTGGCAGGCACATGATGACACAATGAGGAGTGGATGAAGGATGGGTTGAGGGAGATCCTTCAGCAGTGTACAGTACGAGATGAGGACAAGCACTGACAGCAGCAGGGATCAAGCAGAGTGCAATCATCATGGACATGTTCTGTCGGAAGCAAAGCTTACTATCACTTGTGTTTCTTGTGGTTCTGTGGGTAACAAAGGACTAATGACACTGATCACACAACACATTTTAGTGCTTTGGATCTTTTCTTTGGTGCTACAGAGGGTTTCCATTAATGAGTCCCTTTACAATCTTTCCCCTTCATGGCGCCACAGAACACCTCTAGATGATAATGAAGGTGGAGGTGAAAATAGTAAAGATTAGGACATGGGTAGTCTTGGATGATGATTTCTGTTCCCCAAACTCCTCTGCTGTCCTTGATAATGGACTCTGATAAAGTCTTCATTCGGTAAAAGGTGAAGTGACACTTGATGATAAGGTGGAGGGATGACTGGAGGTGGGATGAAGTAACCAGTAAAACACTGATTGGTCACATGAAGCAGGGAGGAATGAAGAGGTGGGTGATTCCCGTGAGTCTGCCCAGTACCTTGCGCTTGCGTTCAGCCCGTTCCCGGGAACGTCTCCTCCTCTCTCTAGCCTTCTCCAGAGCTTTCAGGTCCGGAGGCTGATCCATCTCGGACCTGGCCTTCTTAATGTGCGCCGCGGCGTGAGCCATGGCTGCCCTCTCACTCTTCCCGCGCAAAGAAAACTAAATCTTCTAGATCACTTTCTGATGTCCTCACAGAATGCCTGCCTCATTGGCGACCCAGTCATCCAAGGAAACAAGCCTCCACCTCACCAGGTGTCTTTCTTTTTATGCCCAAGGACAAATCGACACTAGCAGATGAAAGGGGGAAGAGGATAGAGGTAGCGCTGATATCCTCTAGTCGTCTAAGCCACCGGCTCTCCTCACCCATGCAGAGAGTGTCTGTAAAGCCTCCCTCCCTGCTGCCGGGATAACTGCATCTGAGCCGGGGATAGAGAGAGAGGAGGGGTGGGCCAGTACACGCCACCAAGAGGTAAGCTAGAAGACCAATAGAAAGGCAGAGTGGCTAGAAAGAGACAGGGAGAGACCTCCTTCCTACCACTCGGGCTGCAGAGGTAGCAGCAGATACTACGGGGACCTGGGAAGCCTCTGATTTGGACTCCCCAAATGCATGAGCAGAAGGGAAGGTAGGGGGAAGGTGTGTGTGCTACACACACATTGTGTGTGTAGATTATAGAAATCGGGGTAAGGGAGGAGTTAGAGGAAACGATATGTGGGAGGGGATACAAGACACGGAAGCATCAGCGAGCGTCCTTTGGAAAAAATAGCAAGGGAGGTACCATTTTGGCTGAAGTCAGAGGGGGTAACACTTAGGACTCCAGTCAGTGCCTTCAACCTCCCCTATTAGCAAGTCTGACATGGTACAGTCTGCCTCAGTGGCTGAGAGATTTCACAGCTCCAGAGCAAACACACGCATAAATACACACAGAAAAACACACAAGTCAGTTTTTCCCAAGCACTCGTTTACAGTTTCTTAGCTGAAATGAAAATGGCAAACTGGACATGAAACTGCACATTTTTGGGGGGATTTGAAGCTTACTGCAGCAAAATATGATATCTAAACAAAATCTGACTGTTGCAATGTGTCACAGCTTTGTGGGAAAATCTGCTTGTACATCACTTACATTGTTTTTAATGGCAGTCATCAGTTATATTATTTTATGACACTGTGGGAGGCATAGAAGAGACAGCATGACCTGGAATCAAATGTACCACGGCCTCCAACACTCCTACATAATATATTCTATACTATAAAAGCAGACAGAAGCAGTAATTATGATTGACAGCTCACTTTGGCAGTGCTAACTTTAAAAAAACTAACCCACAGTGAAGGCTCTGCTGCTGTGACTCATTCCAGACAACCCCTGTCCATGGTGCTGAAATCACAATGCTGCTCGTGTATTTTAAGCACCACTGAAGGACAGCAAAGGACACTTATATCATTTTACTGTATTTCTACTGCTAAACATTTTTGGTCAAAGAAGCACTATAGAAGAATGCAGTGCTATGCATGCTCACTGGCATTACTAGCACCAATGTCTCAGTTCTGGTAGCCTTTAAGAAAAACAATACCTAGCCAGCCATCGTCTCTAAATATCCACACAAGACCTACAAAACATGGCAGGGCTGGTATCCAGCCACAAATCTAACCTAATAACCTCATGAAGAGGAATCCACTGCAATGTTTATTCTTTTCTTCCAAGGCCTCACCCCTTTTGCTTTTTAATACCATGGCGCCACCCCATGGCCTGGCCCAACATTACAATTCAAAAAGAGATGGAAAGTGAGACTGTCCATCTGGCGCTAGGTACAGGTGCAGGATGAAACCACCATACAAGCTAATGAAGCAGCATTTCCATCTTTAAGGTCTTCTACACCAAAAACTTTTTCAAAGCATTTCAAACAGCCTGGCCATGCCATCAGCAGGCGGTGCTCCCCGTCCTTTTGGAATGTGATCTCTTGAAATGATGTAATGCCTACTTGTGTGTCTCCTTTTTGAAAGGAAAACATAATTTTGTGATGTAGAAATATCTTTCTTTCTTATCCCTGTTCTCATATGGTCCCTCAGGACTTGTGTTACTAAGAAAAATTCCTGAAATATAAAACCTTTTGATTTACACACTGAATACTGTGGTACCCCCATGTCTCCCACTGGTGCCAAAAGTAGGGTACTTTCAGATTCCTTTTTCTAGTAAATAATCACAGTGTTCAAAAAAAAAACAGTCCTGTAAGTCTAAATACATTTTGGGTTTTTAAGTGGTAATCATTTTGAGGTGTTGTAACATGTCTCCTTTATATGTACATGTAATCTGCTTTTGGTGCAGATGGACAATATCTAAGGCGCTTGCCATATTTAATGCGCGGACCTCTACTCAACATTACTATTCAACATCACTACCACACATGAGCGTCCTTTAATATGTAAGAATATGTAAATACAGACAGTTTACATGTCCTGGGACAAAGGATTAAAAAAAGAAAAGATGATTCTGTGTCAGTGTGAAGAGTGGTTGGCATGTAGGGGTTTAGTTCTTTGAATGCGAGGGTATGCAACCAAGCTTTGCATCCTTCAGTGTGTTTCTAAAGAAAGTATAACCTCTTATCTTTAAACTCAATGAGCGTCACTAAATGGACAAACAGTGGCAGTAAAACAGTGATTTAAAACAGGCACAGCTGAAGCAATGAAGCCCAAAATGCCACATGAATGTGAACATGTACCAACAACAGCAAAAGAATGGTACTTGAGGATTTCACAGCGTAGGATGCTGGTTTCTTATTATTATTTTAAAAAGTGGAAACAGCTGCTTTGATAGCAAAGTAGAACCGTGTGCACTTTTCCTGGCTCCTGACAGATGCAGTCGTGCAGTCGAAGCTTGCAGAACTTATTTAAAGCTATTTGGTTCAATTGAAAGCAAAAGCTCACAAGCATATCTTTGATCAAATCCTACCGTTTGTGTGTTTTGTTTAACCTACAGTAGAAGTAGAAAAGCAGGTACCTGTGGTAAGTCTACCTGGTTTCTAATCTTGTGCAGATCTTCACTAATAGAAAGGGTGTGTATTATATCAGTAATCTGCTGAGGGTCTCAGAGATTAAAGGACCTCCAGATGCTTCTACCTTCTTAACAATCCTCAGTAACCGGGGGCTTACAGCCTACACAAAATGCAAACTCTCTTCACGGCCTGAGGAGTGTGATCCTGGCAAAGCTGTGACCTCTGAGCCTTGTGGGCTCAGGGGTGGTTAGATGGTTAATTGGTTCAGAGATGGCTGGAGCGAGGGATCGCCAAGAAAGACGATTAGGAGAAAACATGTCAACATGTCATGTGTACTGTAGATTTTAACAATTAAAATCAATTCTAAACAAATCAGGTTGTGTTTTATTGGTGGCTCTGAACAAAAAATGAAGTGCTGATGAGAGAAGTAAAGGATTGAGGCTCGTGAGGCCCTCTGGCTGTCTCGACTGGAACTGTGCAGCACACACAGAAGATGTGCTCAACCATGTGCTAAAATCAATACAGCAATCAAGAGCAGGTGCAGCTGTGTCCTGTAGCTGCGATGCTAAAGGAACAGCTCAACAATACCTCCAAGAAGGCCCCCGTCTCAACGTCTCACTCGCCCCACTCGCCCCTTTGAACTTACCTAGAAGAAAGGAAAGACAAAATTATTTAGTTAGCGATGATTTGCGATCGACACGCAATTTGGACCTGAAATTTAGGAAATAAACATAAAGGGCAAACACCACTAAAAATGCCGCAGCATAATTTCAGACAGACATAGGGTTCCTTAAATCAACTCATTTCAGAAACCTCAGACATTTCAACACCTAAAGATCCTCTGCTAGTACACCCCCACTGAATGAACAGACAACATTGGCTGTCTGTGAACACCAGACCAAAACCGCCGGTAATAAACAGGTCAACTTTAATCCAATTTGACTGTTCATGTGGATTTTAAAACCATTTTAATACATCTCATCTTAATTCTACGGCAGGAGTTTTTATCAACACAGTTCACCACAAATCCAGTGATTTTATTCCAGCTGCATTAGTGATGCGCTGCCTGTTTCAGAGACATAATCCAACATGTTTACACCTTAAGGTGGTGACTCAACCGCACACCTCAGATGAACTCACACACCAGACAGAGAGATGCCACACACACAACACAAACACAACCATCCAACCTCCCAGAGGGGCTTGGGTGTCCTTTCTGGGGGGGGGGGCCCTCATGTGCAGAGCAGACAAAGAGGCACTGCTAACCTGGCCACGCCTTAGTTAGCCTCTCTGATACCAGCATGCACCATCACTAACAGGTTCATGATAGCAGAGCTGAGCTTCTGCCTTCTGGTCGAGATGTGCGTTTTAAGTCGTTCCAAACAGATGTGACGTGTAGAGCGTTATCTGTGTGTGTCTGCGCAATGCACTGTTCCTCAGCACCATCCCTCACCTCTGACATGCAAGCACAAGGGAATGCAAAACATTGGGGATTGGAGACGGTGTGTGTGTGTGTGTGTGTGTGTGTGTGTGTACATTTACTCTATATGTGGGTGTATTGTTCCGAGGCCCCGGGGGAGGGTCTTTAATTTATTGCCACTTCCAAAATAGCCAAATGACTGTGCTGCGGCTCAGATTGAGCTGTGACATGTGTCACTGCACCGCTAGAAAGAGTCAACAGACAACAATGGAGCAATTTAGCTCTTCACCAGTCCAAGCTTCTCCCGATTGTCTGATGAAGCCCAAGGGATGAATAGAGCTCAATCTGACCAGGCATCATGTTACAGCTCTAACTGCAACATCACTTAATGTGTCAGTGATTAAATGCCAAATCATTCCCTCTTGTGTTATTGCTGTTGTTGACACAGACGATGATAATGGTGATACTGCAGCTGTTGGACGGTTACAGTATTTCACATGGCCCACTGCTACAAGGCGAGGTGATTATTTGTATAGCACATTTCAACAACAAGGCAATTCAAAGTGCTTTACAGAAAACATAAAAGCTGCATAGGGACATTTAAAAAAAGGAAATACAAATTTTAAAAGAGTTAATAAAATAAATAAATAAAAAGAGGGCAGTAGAAATTACAGTGCAGTGTTATTTATTCATCTGCAGCCTTAAAATTGATTTAATTAAAGGCAGTGGTAAAAAAAGAAAAGGCTTCAGTCTTAATTTGGATGTAATTTCCGCTGGATTCAAGTGGAAGCATTCTAAAAACCTGAGTTTTTTCCCAGTAGGATTTTCAGATGACATGATCCAGATGAGAGAAAGCTCTGAGGTGATGCTCGTAGGATCATCCATTACCACACTCCTGCAGGAAAGGGAATTTAGACCCTGAAATTTGCCTTTCAGGCTCGCTGCCCTTGGTGGAGCGTGCCATAAAAGGATTTTCATATTTAATATTATTATAATTGACTCATAACCCTGTCGCAGTCTTTTTGATTGCATGATATAAATTTGCTTCTCGGTGTGCAGAAACATTCCTCTTCTTCCACTTGGCGGCAGTGAAACATGATGTCATTTGAAATGAGGTAAACGCATTAGTAAGAAAGCAAGTCATGGAAAGCTTGATAACCAGTGCCATCATAACGGGTTTAAACCGAAGCATAGCCTCTACTTTCTCACAGTAACACTCCTAACAGCGGCTGCTCATTGCCTAGCAACAAGGGTGTGGAGCAGAGTCAGTGGCAACAGTGAAGCAAAGGAAGGTAACAAAAAGGCTCTCCGTGGAGCGTGTGCGTGCGTGCGTGTGTGTGTGTCCCTTGGGTTTCATTAGTACAACCCTTCCTCGCCTAATGGGCACAACATGCTAACACACACACACACAGAATGAGAGGCTTCACGTGTGTAATGTGTATGTGTAATAGAGAAGGCACATCTGAACGTCAGGCGGCATGAATTGAACAATCAAGTGTTCCTATCTCGACTGATAGCGGACACAAAAGGGCGAGGAAGCATTACATGGACCGAGAGACAGAGACAGAGCGAGAGCGAAGGCGTGGTAGGGGGTAGATGATTCGCCGCCACGCCCGAACAAGCCAAATGAGCCGTCCCAGAATTCCCCTAAGGCCTTGATGACATCATACATTGCTGCTCCCCATCTCCGCTCCACGCATTATTCATCTTCTTTGCACACATACGAGACATACACACACACACACACCAGTTTCTGCTGTAATCTGCCATTACAGGGCTGTGTGCAAACAATAGAATGGAGAACATCTGCCCATAGGTGGAGTGTTTTACTCAGTACAACTACAGGGGCTTTATCAGTCCTCCTGCATGAGCACCATAAAACACTGGATTCACTTCAGAACTGCTTTAACACAAGAGGTTGGCTCCTTAATAATACTTCAGGGTCATCAGCCTGTATTACGAGTCAAACACAAACACCAATGCCAGCTGAAAGCACCTGACAGCAACACAATCAGAAAAAAAAACAGAACCAGACCAACACTTTACAGAGCGAGATATGGCATCTCGATCAGTGTCTTGATTTATCCCTAATGTGGGTCAAACTCCATAAACACATCCTACATTTCCCATAATGCAACCAATAGTATTTTTTCATTTGAAAAGGCTTGGGAAATGTATGGTTTGGGTCAGGATTGTCAGGAAAGAGGAAAGAAAAGGGTCATTACTCAGTCCAAGGGGGGACAATAGCAGGTGAGAAAATGTTCCATTTCTAACATTCAGTCAGTCACTTCAGATATATCACACCGTGATAATAGGTACACTACTGGGAATTTAATGATTACTCTCACAAATGAGTTGCATTCTGCTGTCTAACTGGTAATAAAGACAAACAGCAGGTTCATCACGTCAAGACATCAGATCATTTCAATTGATCCTTGAGGCGGCTATCTGTCTCACTTTGGCTGCTAAGCTACTGTTACTTTATCGTTACTGTAATGTAGCTTTGCCGACAGACAGCACAAGCTGTTGCTCAGCCCTAAAAGAGTTCCCTATTAAACTCGAACCCTTGTTGTCCAGGAGCGGTACCTGTTGGTCAGTGCTCGAAAGAACAGAGCGGCGTTCCTCTCAGTGTGATCTTTGGTCACGCATACACACACATCAGCTTGCAATCCAATGCAACAGTTTAGTTTTGTATAACTTTGTATGTAGCTTAATTCATGAAATAGTGACAGTGACCCTGCCTTTGATTTTATGGGCACAAACAAGCGTAGGAAGGCTGCAGGGGAGGAAATGTTTTGTTTTGAGGGTAGAGGGTGGGGAGGGGTTGAGGGTTGAGATGTAGCTAAATGGACAATGTCACTTTGCAAGTAATTTGAATAAACTAAATCAACTGTTTGCACAGCAGTACAAACCCGTCAATAGTAAACTGACCTTCATGTGTAAAACAGGTGGCGTGCCCCTCTAAACATCCTGGAAGTGACCATAAACAGCTGTATCATCAGTATAATATTTATGTCTGATGGGATTAGAATAATAAACGGTGCAGTCACACCGGGCTTATGATGTCTTCCGAGCACCACTTTAAGTCAAGTGTTGCACACTGATGCAAAGACCCGCTTAACTAGCCTCATAGCTTTTTGTCTGGCTAACGAGTCTCTCAGATTTTAATCCAGTGTGAAAGACGGAGCAGGAAATCCTGGTGGTGGGAGATTAGGGGTTAAAAACCCAGGAAGTGCAGTGGTTTCCCACTGAGAGAGAGAGAGAGAGAGAGAGAGAGAGAGGGAGAGGGGGGAGAAACCAAAGCAAGTAGTCATCACACTCCCGACTGACAGGATTAATTGGAAGGCCAGGACCCACCACATGGAGGGGAACTTTCAGCTCTGAAGCCTCAAACAAAAAGTACTTCCACCATGGCCAAATGAAGAGCTGTGACAGTGAAGGGGTCCTGAGGAACATAAGCCGCTTCTGTCATGCATGAAGCAGATGGTAGCAGGTATGGTTTGTGACAGAATCAACCAAACCATTTGGTTTGACACCAAATGATGCTGGATTCTACACATTCACATTTAGCCTTTTTGGATATAAGTACAGAATTAACACCAATGCTAAATGTATACCCAATTCAAATTAGTTACACATTACAAAATGTCTCAAAACACCGAACAGTTTTATGACATGACAACAACCTTACAAGCGCACAGAGGTCAGGCTAGAGATGGGAATGTGAGGATAGCCTGCCAATCAAAGCTTACCTGGCCTGTTGCTCCTACCACCATGCCTGCGCTCATGGGTGCTCCCAAAGAGGCCACAACACCCCCGGGGCAAAATATATCCAATGTGCGTATGACTCGGAGTGTCTAAACCAAGATGGAAGCGTGCGTACTGTGCGTAATGAGTGTGTGAGATGAGGCACAAGTGCAGGACTGTCTTGCCGACTGTGAGTGGATTAGTGCGTAACGTGCTGGAGGTATTAACACACTGCGGCCAGCACGCACGCACGCACAACAACACACACATATATGCACACACACTGAGGAGTGTGTGCATTCTTAGAGGGGATTATGCGGACTAAAATAGAGGAGTCTTTTCTACTGACCTAGAATCAGAATGGTGTAATGAAGAGGTAACGGAGGGCGGACGAGCAAGAGCGTGAACAGACGCGCAAACACACACAGGCAATGTGGAAATACCACCTGCTGCATTATCATAACCCCCCATACACACACGCAAATACAGCCCTTTGCATTTTACTGTGATATGATGTAAAGCCAGAGCGATGTGGGATTCTTAAGACCGATACCAGTTTTAATATTTGAGAATTTTAAAGTCCGATATTGCGATATATATATCAGCCGATATTCTTTATTTTCCTTCTTTTCAACACATAACGAAAAAAAAGACTATCCCTAACATTTGGTATGTGTAGTTCTGAGACCTCGCCAAGATAACATGACATAATGGAGTTTGTGGTGGACTTGTGGCAAAGGTGTGTTGCCAACTTTACAGTCTATGGTTGCCAACAGGGGAGTTGCAGAGCGCCCTCTGATGGAAAAACTATGCAACGACAACACTCATAAAACGATTCTGTCTCTCTGTTTCTTTTTAATTGCTATTTATCAGCTGTTATAAACACAGACACCGATTTATCTGCAATTAGCTGATATCAGCATATTATATTAGACGGTGATCGGCCAGGTATACGGAGGTGAGAGAGCATGCAGGGTTTCAACTCTCTCAAGCTCTCATTTTTCATGTGTACACGCTGAATTTCATTTACAAGATGATGTTTGCATACATATAATGCTTTGCGTCTCGGCCCGCTCTAACAAGAAGCAGGGTGAAACTGCTAGCCTAGCTAATTCAAATGTTAAAATGAAGATTTTTACCGTCCAAAAATGACAAGATGTACTTGATCCTTTAAGAGAAAACGATAGGCTCACTATCTTTCTCTTTCTTTTTTATTGATCTTGATGTTGAGCTTTGACTATGAGCATAAGAAACATGTATTGTCATATTTTGGACAGCACCTTCTTAAAGTGGCACTTCAGTGAGTTCCATCATGAGGAGTATTACCCAGCCTGATAACACAGTCTTCTGGTCTCTGCTGTGGCTCTGAAGAAGCTTTGTCTGGGGAAAATGACATCATAGTGATGTCACTGGGGTTTTGGATGAGGCGTTAGACTTTGAAGACATGAATGTTTACCAAGAAGGAAAGGTGCTAAGAAGTTGCATTATGGGAATTGTAGGATCCATTTTTTGTTAAATCTTTACTAGGGACTAATAGTCAGGATTGTTACCATTCTTTTTAAAGTTTATGTGAGTCCTACATCTGAAAGGAATTGCAATGCTAAACTGCCAGAGTAGCTCTTTAAAATGTGTAACAGCGACATGTGACTGTACTGAATAATATTTATGTGTGTTCATATGTAGGGATGTAAGCTGTTATGATTTTTGTTTGTCTTATATACAGATTCTACTGAAATACTAAGACTACATTCTGTTAGTATTATACTATGAAACCTTTACTTGAAATGGTAAAATGATTACTGGAGTCTACAACAAGGTCTAAGTCCCAGTAAGACCTCAGTGTAGAAACTAAATTCTCTTCCATATCTCAGGAGCAGATTAATATTCAGCCAACCTGTTAATCAAAAACCACCCGTCCTGCCACAGAAGATTTATAGGGTTTATAAGGCTTGTTGCATCATCTGCTTATGACTGTAGCTGCACCGCTGCACACGTGCCAAAAACTATAACTTTTTGTCAGGGATTTCATTTATTGTGACGGATATGATGCTTGACTGGTTACTTGTCTTATTTAACAATGGATGGAAGAAACGGATTAGAGCATCAACACGTTTAGGACTGACTAACTCTACAATAATCACTACAAAAAGACTTAAAGACACTCGCTAATCCAGCCACATTAAGGCTACAAACAACCCATAATGCAACCCTCTCTATAGAAGACACTCTTTCCATAGAGTGTAGACTCTTTTTCCACATCACTGCGAGGGCACTCACAATCCATAGGTATTGAATGAAAAAAATATCAATCGAGGCATGTATGTACATTATTATATAATTACAATGGGAGTTCTCAGCAGTTTGATACATAAAAGATGACTCACATGACACAATATGCTGCCATATCTACCTTTGAATGAATGAACTGGTCTGCTTATGAAGGGATGAATATCTTCTATACAGTCAATCCCTTCCTAAGAAGGAACGTCTGGCTAACTCCACACCTGCATCCATCCTCACCTATTCCATACGTGAATATGCATGCATGCATAGGTCAGTGTGTTACAGATAACAATTTAAAACAAAAATATAACAAAAAATAACAAACTGCAATCTTAATTAACAGGCCATAGTTATCCAAGGAAGGTTTAAAGCTGGACTTGGTTGAAGATACTTGAAGATGTTTTGCCTCTCATCAAAGCTGACTGGCAGGGAGTCACAGCTATTTAACCTCTTTGGGATCATTTTCAAGGTGATGGATACCACTTTAGTGCTCCTGGCTGTTGGAATGACAGTTCTTAGTCGTTGGGGGTCACCAGAGGCCAATTTGACCTCATGTGACAATGCCAATGTCGGTCGTTCGGAGTTGGCCTCAGGTGACTCTGAGATACCTTGGATAGATATGGATCTTCACATTTGATTTCAGCAGAACTGCGAGGAATTACCAAAAAGGTTTACCAAAAATGCTCCCTTAACAAATCATTCTATCTAGTGTCATGTCTTCTAACACTGATATCACCTTATTCACAATGAAACACGTTTTCTGCCGTCCGGCCTTCATCACTGCCACAACTGTGCTGCACAAGTAGCAAAGACACAGGTAAAGATGTTTAAGGTAATTAGCACTGCACTTAGCAAGGCAATCATGGCACTCAAGGAAGACTGTTCACTATAATAAATATGCACACCGTCTACCAAATCTAAGACTGTACAAAGTTCTTGGGGTGAAGGTGAATATTTTTTAAAAGCAAAATGCTCCCACGGTGATAAATTTCTTTGTTCCAGTTGGCTGAACTGTGGCAGGACGGATGGCAATGTGAGTCCAGATCACTGTGGACTGAAGAAGAGATGCATGCAATAATGAGCTAATGTTATATAGACATGCCATGGTTTACATGATTTATTATACCCGCTAGCAAAACAAGTTGCTGTCTGTTATGATGCAGTTACATTTTGCGTGATTGTTGGCTGAGGTTGGCATGCAATATTTAGTCTCTAATACAAAGATCAATGTGCAATCTGCATCTCCAAACTAGACATATTAGTCTTATTTGCAATCTGTGATGGGGAAAACTGACTGTAATTGATGTCCTGTGCATATGGTGTCCTCTTCTGACATCTTTTTGATGCGACTGTTTAACCTCTACTGCTC
>JAPMOB010220016.1:0-11053 GCA_029875015.1 Lepomis gibbosus | reverse complement strand
AACAGTGAGGTAGAGTGGCAATCGGGCTGGGTCACTCTCCAAGCTGCTGCGCAGAGCTTGTCATTGATGCTGAACTTTTTTGATTTAATACATTTTTGTGATCAATAACAGTGTCAAGCGGATTTCTTCTCAACACATCACCGCAGCATTATTGTTGGACACCACAATATCTAGGGACATCCCTACAAGGAGGGTGCTGTCACGATCCTGGTTGTACGATCTGTTATGTATTTTGGGTCCTGGTTTCTGTCTGGTTCTTGTGTTGGGGTTGGTCTTCATCTGCTGTTCACGTCTAGTCGTGTTCAGCCTACCTGATCCCCCTGATCTGCGTCCTTTCTTTTCACCCTGTCTGCCCTGACCTGTATTACCTGTTTGTACTCCTGCCCTGCTCGTTTGAGTATAAAAGGTTGTCATTTCTGTCTTTGTCATGTACTAGTAGGTTACCTTTCTCTGCATACCTGCCTGATGGTCACGGCTTTTGGTTTTCACACCAGCTCATCTTTTGTTTGGTGTTTTTGGAGGTCAGTCAACGGTTTTCGTTGCCCTCTTTGGACATCTTATGTGTGTGGGCTGCCTTTTGTTTGGACACTCTCCCTTTAAGTGATACATCTGTGTCTAGCTAAATAAATATCTGAGAACTGATCTGGCTGAGTCTTGCGTTTGGGCCCAACAACATCTATCTGCCTGAAATTCACAACCAATCTGACATGAGTATTTCTACTATCACTACTGTTAGTGCTACTGGTGTGCTAGAACTCATACTACTGTTGAATATACTCACAAAGTATAAAAAGTAAATACTAGAAGATACAGTAGCTTAAAAACAAGGTGGAAGTTGTGCACTGTAAAACCACTAAATATATATAAAAAATACTGCTGCTGTTTCTACTACTTAATAGTACTAGGACGTACTTTCACTACCACAACTACTGTTCCTACTGCTCTGTTATAGACTTTGTCAGTGCATGTACTGCCATTACTGTAGTACTACTACTACTACCACCTCTACTATTGCTGTCACTGTTGGAACTGCTGCTGCCCAGAGGGATCAATAACATTTTTTCTCCTGCTGTAAAACGTCTTGATTTCATGACGGACCTGTGTCGCCCCCTGCTGGCTGCTTTGAAAACAGCACACAGGTCAGACTAATGACATCACAACAAACTTACCTGCTAAGGTACCGGTGAGGCAAACTGATATGCAGCATGTGGCAATAACTGATAGTTGATCAGACAGGAAACTGGTTCAATCAGAGAAGAGCTTGACTTGATCTGTAGTCAATACATTTTCACACAATACAGGTAAGATTCAGTGGATAAAAATATAGATTAAAACTGAAACACTTAGTTGATTAATTGATGTTTAGTAAATTGATCATTAACTAATTTGTTTTGGCAAACTTTTTCTGGGTCCATATCTAAAAATAATGCTTTTCTTTGTCAAATGTTTACTGTTTGACTAGATATATATGACAAAACATGACATTTGAAGACATCTCACTCATTATAATTCATTTACAGATAAAACGATTAATCAATGAATTGGAAAAATAATCTGGAGTTTAATCGACAATGAAAATAATCATCAAATGAAAATATTTAAATTAAAATGTGATAAATGTTCGTTTAAAATCTTTTTACTGGGAGAAGGGTAATATCACTACATTTTTTCGACAGATGTTAAATTGTGCTCCACCTGCTGGAACATCGAAATGCTGCTTACTTGTTAAACATCGGTAATAAAAGTCCATTTTGCCATTAATACTTTTGCTGAAAGTGAAAGAGTTTTTTTCCATTCAAGTAAAGATTTGAGTTCTTCTTCCTCCGCTGCTGATCATCACTGTAATCTCTTTTTGACACTGATTTATTATTTTGTGTCTGTGTGTTATCAGTTTTAATGATCATTTATTTTAACTTAAAAATCTATCAAAAAAATATATGGTTCAAACGTCCTGCAATTTCACCTCCATTTCTCCCAAATTATATTAAATTTTATATTTTTAAAATATAAAAGACCTTTTTGGCAAACTTTGCAGATATTAATTTAGGCTTTTTGTGAGTTTTATTGTACTTCTCTGCACTTATTGTAAGTTGCTTTGTACAGATGTGTCTGTCTGCCAAATGAATTAATGTAATGTAGTATAATGATGATCTTATGCTCACCAAATGTGTTTGAAGTAAATACAAATACCAAATGTACACATGAAGTAAGATGAAGTTGGACTTCGAGCAGCAGAACATGAAGATAATCCTCGTCCTCAGGGATTAACGTCTTCACAGAGACTGAAGCAGCTTTCATGTGCTTCACCTTCTCACTGTAATCCTCTGGGGTCATAAAACACCCTCTGCATGATACCATCAGTATCTGTGTACTGCATATACTGCATATACCACAGCTTGGTAGATTACCACTATTTTTAGGGTTAATTAGTAGAACAAATTAACAGTGGTGGAGGTAGTGACAGCAGTTGTACAACTAGTACTAGAAACAATAGAGGTTGTAATAATTAATAGTAGTAGCAATACAGGCAGTAGTATTAGATGTGGTAGTTAGCACCAGTAGTAGTAATTGTAGCAATAGTATCAGCACAAATGGTACAGAAGCTTTACTACTCTATATTAATAGCAGTAAAACTGTAGATTTACAAATAGTAGTAGTAATAGTTGTAATAATAGAAGAAGTAGAGGCATCAGTTGTACAACTAGCAGTAGGAGGAGTTGAGGTACTGGAGTAATTGTATTAATAGCAGCTGTAATAGCTTTAGCAGTAGATGTCCAAGCACTAGTAGATACAGATTAGTAACAGTATTAATTGTAGAAGTAGAGGTAGTACCAGCACAGGTGATAAAAACACTGGTGGTAATAGAAAAATGGTACCACTGTATATCCGTAGCAGTAGTATTGTAGTTGTACTAGAAGTACTATTCAATTCTATTCAATTCTATTTCAATTAATAAATAAATGAAAATATCCAAAATAATGTATCAGATGTGTAATTTAATGAACACAACTAAAGTGAAACCAGTCATGTCCCGGGCGTAAAGCAGGGCATAATGTCGATGGCAGGAACATTTGCAATAATCAAATTAAGTAGACAAGAGAGGCAGGTAACCGAAGTACTTTCCAGCTGCTGTTATTGTGCAGAACAATTAACCAGGTCGAGTCAAAGGCTGCCGTGAAACCGGATCCCTGCAGATAACCGATACCTGTGAGAGGAAACACTACTGTCCCATCGCTGACACTGTCTGGAGGCAATGACGGAAGAGTCTGCACCTCCAGTATCTCCAAAAAAACTGACACAGCTGTTAAGAAATGCACACAAAGTAAACAAGTAGTGCCTTTGTGAAGAGGGAAGCAGATATTTGAAGGAATTACTTGGATTCTTGTTAGCTTTGGGCTGAGCTAGGCTAGCTGTTTCCCCCTGTTTCCAGTCTTTGTGCTAAGCTAAGCTAACCGTCTGCTGTTAGATGTGAGAAAAAAATTCTTTCCAAAAATTTCAAACTTTTGTTTTAAGTACTATATTATTGTTTTAACTACTATATTATCACCAACACAATATTATAGAAAAGGTTTTTTTAATTTTTATTTTAATCTTTAAAATCAAAGGAGGTAAAACCTTGTTGTCTCCTGCATACATTGGTTTGTTTGAAGTATTTGTAAAAATGTTCTATTTATGTATTTCATATTGTATTGTTTTAATTTGTAAAGAAACTTTAAAGTTGCGGTAAAGGGAAGTGGTTTTAACTGAGCCATAACAGAAACAAAGTGTTTTTAGTGGCGGTGGTACGCCGCTACCCATCTCGTCATGTGATCAGTCAGTTAATGAGAGTCTTTTCCCCTGAAGGTTAATGTTTTATTTCATGGATGCGTACACATTTTTTATGATGTCAGCAAGGTCTTTGTTGAAGGTGAGGTTATAAAACACAGACGTTGGACAACACACCGTGTTCAAGTTAAGCTGTGTTGGCAGATGCAGTTATTGAACAGTTGAGAAAACAGTATAATGGTAATAAAGGTCAGGATTATCATTTATTGTCTCTCTTTGAAATTTGTCTTCAAGTTACTCACAACACATTCCCAACAATAAAAAGTTGCAAGTCTGCAAGCCTTTATGGTATCGATCGAAACAGCCTGGTATCAAGCAGAATCGAAACATCTCCAGTCAAACCGGTACTTCAGTCGATACTTTTTGACTATTTGGACGGTTTTGCTTGCAGCCAAACACGCAAGCAACAGACCGAAAGAAAGAGAAGAGCAAGCATTTCTTTTCCTTATGTGCCTGCACCATAAACTGTATAAAAAAGGCCTGCAGCCTGAGTCCATGCTGATTTTAACAGCCGCTCACCTTCAGCTGCTGTCTCACGCTTGTTCCTCACTGTTGCAGGTTTATCACCACTAGCTTGGCTTTCCGGTGGTTTCATCTTCCGTGGTCATTTATCTCCTCTCTACATTTTTATTTGTTATTCACATCACTTGTCACAGATCCATCACTGCTTTCCATCACATAAATTAAACACTTTCGTGGCCCAGCAGCGATGAGCTGATTTTACTCACGGAGCCCCCGGCTGCTTCAGATGTAGTTGGTTTGACCGGCTGGACGTGCAGCTTCTCTTTAGTCTGTTTGTGAGTCTTTAGTGTAGTTTAGTGTTTAAACAGACTCCTGACTGGTTTTATACCTGTGACTGTTGTTTCTGGAGGTTTGCAACTTACCAATAAAGGAAAAAAACACTCGCAGAGATCTTTTAATTCAATTTATTGATCGAAAGTTAACAAAATAATTTCTGTTGTTTCAACATACGTATACAAAAAATGGTCAGTAAAATTTGGAAGCTGTAGTCTTTCCCCGTATGATGATACTCGTGAGGATGACCTAATTAAGATGAGGAGTATCTGATACAATTTCCCAAAAATGTATTTAACAGTTATATGAAACAAGAAAAAAAATAATGACCTTGCTTGTCCATAACAACAATACAAATAATAATAAGCTACCAATCAACTACTGCGGCTTCAACAGGTGGCACTTTATGTAATGTATTGAATGAAGTACTTTATTGGTATCAATAATACAATATCAACTTTTAGAACATTATAGAAAACTTTACGCCTCCTCAGAAATCTGAAATTACGATGATTAGTAACGTTACTCAAACACAAATTTTCCCCTATTGGGGGATTAATGAAGGTAAAATTTATCTTAAATATGATAAGTGCTACTTATTTAGAAGTACAGATTGGAGTTACACGTACTTTCCATTTCATTCTACTTTATGTTACTACACTAATTTCTGAGGGAAATACGTTTCACTCTACTACAAGTGGAGACTTAAGACATAATTACAGTTTGTTACAAACTATGATGCATTAGATTAAATCCAAAAGTAAAAAAATAGTTACTTACACGCTGCTCTGCATTTAGTACTTTTACTTTTGATACTTTAAGTATAGTTTGGTAATTATACTTTTAGTGATATAGCGTAAAGTACTTGTAATGGAGTTTTTTTTACATTGTAGTAGTTCAAGTCCTAGTTTTGGAGGGGAAACATGATGTATCTTGACAGGAGCCCGTGTGTCCTCCTTAGAGGACTGAAGAAATGCCTCAAAAGTTTGATTCAGCTAAAAAGCCAAACAGAAATCGGGTTGAAGAGCTGCCGTACAAACTTCACTCTCTGATTCCTCGATGAATGGAGGTGGATGGCGGCGGCGGAGAGAGGTTTATCTCTGCCTGGGATTTGGACAGCATTAGTGTAATCTTTCTCTCTGTGACCAACAGGTCCGCTCATCAGCTATACGTCCACGCTTCATCCTACAGATGAGAATAAACACTCACATCTGGGCCGCAGCCTGCGTCTGATGTCTGTAAGTAGAGATTTACAGCTTCAGGGTTGAACAACAACATGTTCCACTCACTTTCATCTGACGTTTTTTCTGTAAAATGTTTTGGCCTAATGAATTCTCCTTTTTTCTATGTGACACCTTCACATTTATTGAGCTGCTGATATTAATCCTGAATCTCCAGAAAACCTCGAGACACCAAAGAGCAGCCTTGACCTTTGACTTTGATTTTGGTTGCTTGTCATGTTGTCAGATCGAGGAATCTTAAGTCATCCCACTGAGCTACAGATGTGAAATTGAAAAAGCAGCTGGGTGTTTTTAAGCATCAGCACTTTTTTTTTTTTTTTTTTTNNNGCTTTTTCTCTGTGAGAATGGATATTTTGCATTCAGAGCTTTCTGTGATCAGTTCCTGACCAGACAGGATGCGGATGTCCTTTCCAATTCTGACTTTTATTAACAGGTCTGATTTTTTGGGTGAAAAGAAAACATATTCTTCAGGTACAGCTCAGACAGCAAGGAGAGAAAGTATTCAGGCTCAAACTCACAGGGTATCCAGCTTGATTAAACTGGAAATACAAAAAAAGTAATACTGTAAATATCAATAACAATAATAAAAAGACCAACAGATACAAAAACAACAACAATATCAATCTATTAACATAAGGAAACTGCACTAACAAACACACAATCAATATCCAATAAACACATTAAAACAGTCAGTAATAGTGAATCAGGGAGGAAACATGTAACATGATATAACATAAATATACTGCTTTGTATAAAAACACAACAAAGTCACGACAAAACACAAAAAATAATTTTTACAGTATTATAAAATATTATTAATATTAAGTATTAAGTAAATACACAGTGTGTTTTACTTAATGCATATTTCAAGGTGGGTCAAGGGTGTACTAAGAGTATCTGTTTTTTTCTGTTGTGATTGAACAAATAAATCTCTAAATAAACTCAGGAGCGACATGGAGATAAACACCCCTCCGCCTGCGATCAATCAAATCTCGCCAGACCTTCTAATTCTCAGCTCTGTGGCCCAGTTTGGCTTCAATCTCTTAAAGCTCGCCTCATCACCCCCTCCCACGACCAGAGCGCTCGCTGCGTGGTGAATAATTGACACGCTCTCCTCTGCACTCTGTGTCTCTTTCCATCCCTCTGTCTTTGTCTGCTTCTCGTCGCCGTGACAAACCCTCCCTCGCTCGTCTCCACCATGTCCAGTTTCCACCTGCTGTCGGGCTGCACGCTGACGACCGTCAGCAGGTAGAACAGACGGGAACACGGGAGCAACCGCCGGTAAGACAAAACCCTTAAACGTTATAACAGAGGCAGAGCAGGGACATATCAGCTTTTTATCCTCTCCTTTTAACAGTTTAACTTAAATTTCTCTCTGTGTTGTCACCTGATTCAGAGATTTTGTGAAGGAAAAGGGATCAGTAATGTTAGAAACTTTGTTCAGGCACTTTTAGCAGAGAGGGAGGAGACAAGAAAAAGAGAAACCCAGATTAAAATCCTTTATTTAGTTGTGTTATTACCTCCACTCTGATGGAGACTCTGTGATGCTGCAACCTGTTTGCTTTTAAAACCATCACTACGTCAGACTAACCTACTTTTTCTCCGGCTACGAGCGTCTAAATAAGAACATTTCTTTATCTTCTATTGGAGCTTAATGTTTCCTAGACCTTTCTGATCATTCTTGTATCCAGAATTGGTTCTTGTATCTTATCAAAACCAGTTTTTAGGCCTTTATTTGACATCTGCTGTAGAGAAATCCAGGTTTAAAGGATACAATATTGTACTTCAGTGGTTTGTAGAACTTTTCTGGTGCCTTTAAAGAACCATTCCTGTCGTTTTTGCATGTTTTCTCCTATTTACTACCAGCGCAGTAACATGTTATTACTCAGTACCACAATACTGTCATAGTATTACTTTGTCCAGTAACTAGTAGTGTAAGAGATTCCTATTTCCAAAACATTAATGTTATTACTGTACAGCATCGTCTGGTCTGAGAGGCTGAAGTGTTTTCAGTTTTTTTTTTACTCCTAATGTTAATTATTGTTCCAGTAGAGTGGATTCAATTCTGAAATGACGTAACAGCAACGTAACCAATTATATTTAATACTAAAGTAAGATTATTACTTTTTGAAGGATTAAAAAGTAACTTATTACAATTCAAAGTAACTTGCCCAACACTGGTACTGCGATGTGTTTATTTTTAAAGCCATTGGTTTCCACTCTTTTCTGTTCTAAATGAAAATCTCTTAATGGCCAACAAACATGTAAAATTTGGTTGTTTGTGGTTAAAGAGTTACAACGCTGAGGTGGTACTTTTGTTTTTATAGTTAACACTTAGGATGATGAAGGCGCTGCTAATTACAAGGTAATCCCAAATGTAAACCATGTTTTTGTGCGACAACTGCGAGCCTGAAACTTTTTAAAGATGTTTTGTTTGGTCGCTAAATAGTAAACTTCTCTCTGCGGTTGTTTTCAGAATGCTGTGGAGCCATGAAGGAGTTCCTGTTCCTCCTCCTGGTGGTGATTGAGGCGTCCTCCAGGTTGAACAGCAGCGGGTGCGAGCTAAGCTGCGACTGTCAAAGGAGTCTGAAGTTCACCATCTGCTCCGGGTTGCTTTTCAACCAGCTGCCCGGCAGAGTCCCGCCCGCCACCGAGCTCCTCGACCTGTCCGACAACCACATCTCTGTCATCCCTGAACGCTCCTTCAGCAAAAACCGCAAGCTGCGAGTCCTGCTGCTGCAGAACAACAACATCAGCGTGGTGGAGGACGGCGGCTTCTCTCAGCTGGAGTTCCTGCACAAACTGGACCTGAGCTGGAACCGGATCTCCACCCTGACTGAAGGCTTCTCCATCGGCCTGACCTTCCTGCAGGAGCTGCAGCTCGCCCACAACCGTCTTACGAGCCTGGACAGCCGGAGCTTCCTGCACCTGGACAGCCTCCAGAGGTTAAACCTGACCAGCAACAGCATCCACACCGTCCAGGTGAGGTCGTTCTCCCCGATGAGCAAACTGCGGCAGCTCCACCTGGAGGACAACCAGCTTACCTCTCTGAGGACCGGGATCTTCTCCATGCTGCGCTCTCTGGAGGTCCTCAACCTGGCAGGAAACCAGATCAACGAGACGGAGACGGGCGTCTTTAAGCCCCTCGCCAGCATGACGTTCCTCAACCTGGCCAACAACCAGCTGTCCACCATCTACTTCAAGACGTTCCTCGACATCAACGACTACAGCACCCACATCCTGCTGGAGGGGAACCCCTGGAACTGCGACTGCGACCTGCAGAGAGTTTTCCTGAAGCTGCGGAGCATCCAGAGACTCTTCCTGGACGACTACTACAACCTGACCTGCAAGGCGCCACCGGTCCTCGAGGACTACCGGCTGATGGACGTGGACACGGAGCTGTGCCTCGCCGAGACGGTCACAGTGCTCATCATCACTGTCACTGTGGTGATAACCGTGCTTGCCACCGTGCTGATGGGCGAGAGGCAGAGGAAGAAGAGAAAGATCGCGAAGCACTGGACGCAGCAGGGAGATTTTTCAGACGAGTCGGACTACTGAAACAAATCGTTCTTTCTTCTGCCTCTGACTGAAATTTATCAGATTCATTCTGTCGTCTCTTCACAGTCTTTATTTTTCTGTCTCAGGAAGACGAGATTAAAATACAGCTGTTGCCTCAACATCATTGCTTAAATGCCACATGAACATCTGGGAAGAGGTTTCAGATTCTGCAGTTCATTTTGTCAAAGGATTTCCCGTCTGCTTCACACCAAAACGCCTCAACAAGCTTTTAATAGAAACACTTAAACCTTAACTGAGATATTAATAAAAGGTTTCCCATGTTAAATGTTTGAATGGTGAATATAAATACAAACTTTTTTATGTGAATGGATGATGTGACTGCTAACATTAAATGGGATGTAATTTTTGTGTCATGTCTCATTTAAGACAAACTTTTGCCCACATTTTCATATTTTCCAGCCGTTTCAGTGTAAAATAGAAGTCTATACTGCCCCCTGCAGGTTGAATAGAAGTACTGCATTAAACATTTTTTCTGACATTTGATTTTGACATGTTCTTGCAGAAGCAGATGGGCGGGGTTTGTTGTTTCCTGGTGGTTTAACTTAACAGGAACATCCATTGTGCTGCGTTTTGCAAACTCCACCCATCTAAAACTACACTCACGCTTAAAGTTTCCACGAACCACAATCACAGGAAAGTGTTTTGATCTATGATTATGTGTATTATTTGAAATGCAGCTTTGAACACATTTCCTCTCTAATTCTGTATCATATCAAAAGAAATAAAAATGTGATCTCTGCCTTGGAAGCAAGATAAAAACCCACTAATATTTAAGTTTAGCCTCTTCTTTATAATATAAAGAGCCACAGTTTCCTAAATGTACGATGATTAGGTAAATATCTAGGATAGGAGACATTTCGGGGTAAATTAATACTTTAGAGCTTTAAATAACGTCTTCAAGTGAATAAGATGTTGTAACTGCTCTGTGGTGAATTAATTGTGATTTATTGTTTTATTTTTATTCTCTGTTGTTCCCATTGGAAGTCCTACAGTCTGCACAGTGCCACTTTAATTAATTAATTAATTATGTTTATTATGTATACGTTTATTTGTTTTCGTTTTTTTCTTTAAAGTTTCCCCTTTAATTGAGACACCCGAGACATTCAGGCGGAGTCGCTCTTCTGCGTCAATGCGCGTGTATTTAGCGTTGAAGACTACCGGATATGAACAAAATAAAAGCATAACTTTGACGTCTGTGCACATAAAACATACTTGAAATTGTACTAATAATTATTGAATGTATATAAATATATAATAAATTAACTAAATGCTTTTAGGGCATCTACTGATATGTACAGGAAATACGACATATATATCTCATAAAATACTTATAAACCACATAATATCCATAGAGTGTATATCTCATATAATATTTATTAACCAAATAACAGCCATAGAGTGTATATGTCATGTAATATTTATTAACAAAACAATATTGATATAATCTATTTCTCATATAATATTTATAGACGAAATAATATCGATAGAGTGTATATCTCATATAATATTTATATATCTCATATAATATTTACAAACAAAATAATATTGATATAGTGTATATCTAATATATTTATATATCTCATATAATATTTATTAACAAAATAATATTGATA
>JAPMOB010220014.1:0-26898 GCA_029875015.1 Lepomis gibbosus | reverse complement strand
GGACAGGTAATGACCGCCAAACAGAGGAGGGCATAAAGAAGTTTGAGGTAAGTGAGCGACAGGTGTGGGGAAGTAACCAAGAAGGATTGGTATAGTTTTAAGAAGTGCAGATAAAGAAAAAAGGAGAAATTTGGGGAAATGGAGCAAACAAAATGGAATAATGTCAAACCAGAGAAAAATCACAAGCTTACATCTGACACACAATATGGTGATTAAACAAATGATGCTGTAACATAGAACACAAAACAAGGCCTATACAGCAACAGACAGCAGCAGAGAAAGCTACACGAGTGCCTGCCTAATGTGTAAAAATATATGAATACATCAATTAAATCGCCAATAACATTTACATTACATTTAGTATCTGCTACCACTTTTAAATGTGTGTGCGGTGCATAATTGAAATTTCATCAGTATACATTATCCATGTTTCTGCCCCGCGTGCGTCACTCACTCTGGGTCAGGGTGGAGAACGATGCATTGCTACTGGCTGCAGAGCCACCAGGTGCTGTACTGGAGCCCGCTGTACCCAGTGGCAGGTTTAGCAGCGAGGGGTACTGGAAGGGCAGGGATACAGGCACCAGGCCCCCCAGCATCCCAAACCCTAGGGGAAGAGTCGAGGCTGAGCCGAGGAGACTGCCGCTACCTGCGGTGGAGACCTGTGCAGAAATGGGGTTAAAAATAATCTTACATGTTTAAAAGAAAGTGTAAACGTGTCAGAACAAGTATTTTCCTTAAGTATGAGTAGCAACACCCCAATTTAACAACTCTGTTAGAAGTCCTTGATTAAAAACCTCACTTGAGTAGAGGTCTGAGTGATATCAACAAAAAGTACCAGCAGAACGGCCCCTCCTAGTGTTACAGTGTTTACTATATTGTTTATTTATTACAGGGAACGCTTGTTTACCACTATATACACTAATAGCCACTGCTGTGTAGTCTCATCTATTATAATGTAGAATGCAACTAGTGATTATTTTCATTATCAATAAATCCATTAAACTATTCACCATTTTACGTACAAAAAAAAAAAAATCCCTATCGCAACTTCTTAATCCATGAAGACATCCTCATGTTGCTTCTTTTGTCTGACTGACAGCCAGGAATCCTACTATATTCAGTTTATTGTGATGTAAAAGCAAAGCAGCAAATACTCCCAAAGGAAGATCAGGAACTAGTGAATGTTTGGGATTTTCGCTTGTATAAATGTCTGAAACGATACATTTTCTGCTGACTGACTAATGTAAAATGTATCTTGTTATGGTTGTGTTTTAAATCTGAAACAGCAACTACAGCTGTCAAGTAAATGTACTAATGTAAAAATTACAATATAGAGTAGAAGTATAAAATAACAAAATGTAAATACTCTACTGAAGTAGTGCTGCAACACTGCACTCAAGAAGAGTACTTGAGTAGATGTATCCTGTTACATTGCACTGGCCCTTAGTGGTATGTAATCATGCAGGTCATTTTTGCTCTATTTGTGTCTGACGTCCACCTTCATACACTGAAGGTGAGCTTCAAGAAGCTCTTGAAAACTCATCTCTTCCGAGAACACTTCCTCTAACTCCTAACATCTAACATGCACTTCCTGTGCTCTTATTCTACAATTACCTTGTATTGATTGCACTTTTTGTTAACTCTAGCTTATTTCCCTAGGCATTTACCCCATTGATGCGATAGGTGCCATTAGCGCTTACTAGCGTTTATTGCTGCTTTAGTAATGTGTAAATGTAAGACGCTTTGGATAAAAGCGTCAGCCAAATGAGTAAATGTAATGTAAAGTTGAATGGGATCTTAACTGAGGCATCTGCAGGGTTGAAAACAGACTTTTCACAAATTCAACATGTCTTTCTAGAAGCCATGTTCAAGTTAACTCTTAGACTTACACACAGACTTCACTGTGGGCTGCAATATTTCGTTTCCTTCACGTTCCAAAGGAACACTGTTCACATCGAGGTCTGCGGACTCTCGTGGGTAGCACCCAATGTGGCATCTCGGGACTGAACCTCCCAAAACCTTAGCAAATGAAACTACATGGCTACACACCACTCAGGGTAAATGGAACCCGTTTGTGATTTGGGTGAACTGACCCTTGAAATAAATGCAGTTTTATGTTATAAGTTTGGTGATATGACCGTGATACCTGTTGATCAGCACTCACTGCAGGTAACATTCACTTTTTGTGCACGTTAACCTGAAACAGTAACCACGTGCCCTTGTTCAATGAATGTTTTTTTTTCTGGAGACTGACTAGTGTTAGAGTGGGGAATGATCACATGACTGCAGTGCTGGATAATAATGCATTTGGACAATCAGAGGCCGACTCTACAAGTATCTAAACATGACAAACCTGTGGCAACTGTGAAGAGACAGATGACGATGGGACAGACGCGACTGGCTTGGCCCCCTGAGGTGTCCCGCCCCCGGGCCTCTGACGCTGGCCTGGGTTGGCAGAGGTCGTTGTGGGGGAGGCACTGGATCCTGAATGCTTGCTTATGGAAATGGTGTTAATAAGGCTGGTGTTGGTGGTGCTGTTGTTGTTGGGGGTCTTCTGGCTGCCTGCGGGAGTGTAGCTGCCTTGCCCTGGCTTGATTGCGCCTCCTTGGGCACCTGAGAACTGCGGGCGGAACCCTGCTGGGGTTTTGGGCGAGTACTGGTGTATGGAGGGGGTTGCCTGAGACCTGGGGCTTTGAGAGATGGAGGCGGTAGTGGTTATGGTGGGGTTAGGGGTGCGGGGAGTGAGTTTGACAATCGGCGGGATGCTGCTGTGGCTGGACTTTGTGAGAGTAGCATGCATAGGGGTGATGAAGTTAGACTGAGGCCGGGGCTGCGGCTGAACTCCAGTGAGTGTTTGAGAGAGGGAGGACTTACTCTGTGGGGCCTGGGGCAGGCGAGGCGTCTGGAAGGTTTTGATGGTCATGTGTGAGGGAGATGGGAGGGGCCGAGACTGAGGTGATGTGAAGATCAGTGTGTCACCACTCGTGGCTTTATTATTATTGCTGCCTTTGAGGAGGCCAGACGAGGGAGCGGAGACCCCTGTCTTTAATCCTGGGGCCACGAGCGGAGATGCAGTGGGCGGGGGACGCGGTTTAGGTGACGACGCTGAGGTGGGCATGTTGGCTTTAGCCACACCCACACTCAAAGGTCTCTGAGTGGTCAACACTGAGTGTCTGTGCGCCTGCACCGTGCCCTTAATCACCCCCATCCCATCTACCCTCACTGAGGTCAGAGGAGAGGACGTGATGGAGGGAGGCCGAGACAGAGAGGTGGAGGAAGACGAAGAGGTAGAGATGTAGTGAGGTGCATTGGGGCTGGGAGTGCTGACAGAGCTCTTTTTCTGCTGCTGGAGGAGGGGCGAGGAGTGGAGGGAAGAGGGGTTGGGGGCAGTCTTGGGTCCATCCGGAGACGGGGGGCTGTCCCCATGGGCCAGGCCCTTGGCTGCGTTGCCGAGGATAGCCAGGGCCTGGGAGATGGAATCCAGGGAGGGAGGGGTCAGATCCTCATCCAGGGAATCGAGACATATGGGCTCAGACGGTGACTGAGGTGGCCGCTTGGCAACCTGGGCTGCAGAGGAGGGAGTGACTGAAGGTGTGGCCCGCTGAACCCACACAGCCTCCTGGAAGAACAGATTACACAAAAAACTATATAATCTCCTAACATTATTACACTATTCCTAGTCACATTAAAAGGACAGGTAATAATATTCCTCTCATGCTCATATGAACATTTAAAGACTTAAGTTCCTCTAATTGTTCTTCACTGCATTCTAATGCTGCGTTCACACATATACATACAAAGTAGTAGGCAGTGGTGTAATAAGCATAATAATATACAGCCATATCTTTATCACAAAACAAACCCTTTAAGGTTGATGTAAAAGTCAAGTCTAACCTTTGGCTTGGCCTTGGGAGTAGAAACCATCTTCTTCTTTGCTCTGGAGCAACCAAACAACACAAGAGAGTATGAACAAGCTAAACAAGTCAGAGTTAGTTTTTTAAAAATCGGTTGCTATTAAGTCACATGACTCACGTGTAGCCTGTGAGGTGACCATGAGCCATGATGCTCTCTTTGAACAGCATCCTGTAAAACGGAAATGTCGGAAAATATTAACCCAAGAAATACTCACGTAGGGGGAATTACGCAGCTAGCAGATAAACATTCGGTGGGCTTCGGTCTTTTCTTGCTAGTTAAAGTTATTGTTGAAGATAGCAGGTCATTAGAAATCCTCTGACCTGGCCTGCATCCAGCCTTTAGGCCAGAGAGGTTTGACTTCAGTCTCCATGAAGGCTTTAAGGTAGTCTTCGAGAGACACCGTGTTCTTGCCCTCCAGCTCATAGCAGCCCAACTTCACCCGCACCAGGTTACACAGCAACACCCTGGTAAGCAAACACAACACAAACAGTAAGAACTCCCCGACTCCAAATCACTGCAGAGGGTAAAACAACTGCGATCATTGTGTGCATTCACAGCCACTTGCATGAGAAATGAACTACCTTCCTAAGTGAAACTGACCTGAGTTTGTCGTCCCAGATAAACTTCTTTCGAGGGCCCATCACCCTCTTCCCTGGTTTCTCCTCATCATCATCCTCTGACCCGTTCTTCTCTCCCTCTTCAGACTGCTGCCTGTGAACAGAGAAACAAACATCATGTAGCACCCTTAGAAATGATGTGGAGGGAAATGTGTTTAAGAAGAAAACAGATACGCTGATTGTGATAATCTGTGATCGACTGTCCATACTTTGCCACTTTAGCGATACAGTCCATGTTGTATCGAGCAATCTGCTCCGGCATCACACTGCACACTGCCAGTTTCAGCTTCAACAGGGGCGTTCGAAGGCGGTCATCCTGGGCGACGGAGATAAGTATGGTCAGAAATCTCACGAACATACAGAGAATTGGATAATGGCTCATAGCAATATCAAAAAACACAAGCTTTAACACAGTTACATTTACAGGCATGTCCTGTACCAAAAAATGGTCAACATATGCCAACCATCATTTTATGATCGACTAATTAACTAATTAATAGACTAATTAATAAAACAGTGAAAAATTATTTGTGTTACTGTGGGTCCCTGTGGTGAATCTCCTGCATTACACAACATGTAGCACCCCCAGCACTGCATCCTAGCAAAGGTTTTTGTCCTTGTTGAGTCTTTAAACAGTCCGACTCCGGCTCACCTGTATGTTGAGGCTGAGCTTCTTAAGGCGTTTGAGCAGGGCTTCTTTATTGCAGGGCACGAAGGCCTCCAGGTGAGAGTAGACGGCTGAACGCACCTCTGCAGGCTGCTCCTGAACCTGCAGCTCAATACTGCCGCACACAGAGACAGATGGAGATTTAATTAGATTTTGGACGTTTGCTGTTTTTATATCAGTCTGCGAAAGTGTGAAAGGTACTCACTCCAGTAGGATGTTGTTCATGTCCAATGTGAAGAATTTTTTTCTGCCCTCTTCGTCAAACAGCCGGGACGCCTGTGCCAAGAGACAAGCATTAGATAAAACATGAGCAACGAGTTTGTTAACCTCATTTATCCTAAGAATGTGTCACATAAACACAGCTATCGCAAAAGCCATGAAGATGACATATGTTTAAGCCCTTTGTGCCAATTATCAGCAGGAAGGTTTTCGGCAGTCACATTAGAACAAGAACATGAGTTGTATCATGATTCTTCCTAATCAGATTTAATTTACACTCAAGTTTAGTCACTGAAAAATTAGTCGATCAAAAGAAAGTTAGTCTGCCGCTATTTTGATAATCGACCCATTGATTCTGTCATTTTTGCTTGAAAAATGAAAGACGTCTCCAGCTTTACAAATGTGGGGCTTTTTTTTCTTCTTGTCGTAGGTTTAAAGCACAATACATTTTATATTGTTGGGTTTTGGAGTATAGGTTAGATTGAACAATAACAATAAACAATTTCAATGATAATGCACATTTTCACTCTTAACACATTTTGTAGACAAAATGATGGTTGAGAAAACATGTGATCCAGTGGAATATTGAAGTCTGTACCGCTCTCAGGTCTTCAATACGCTTTGCGAGTGGGCCTGGGAGTCCACTGGGCAGAGGAGGAGGGGTCATCACGGTACCCTGCGACAGTCTGCTAGCACCTGCTTTATGTCCCATCCCAAAGGAGCCGTTCTCTCCCTGCACTGGACTAGAGGGTTGAGGAGAGTCCAGCATCCCGAAGTCCAGGTCACCCATCATGTCCTGCAGAATGTCGTTATTGGCCGAGCCCAGCAGCGACATCACAGCCGGGTCGGCGGCCAGGTCAGACATGTTGCAGTCGTTGCTGCCAGCAGCCTTGGAGTGGGTGTTGAGGAGTGCACTGTTGGCGTTGGGCACTTTGGTGACGGGTCGAGGGAGGCCGGCTGCAGCCATGTTCTTCTTGCGCATCTCCTCCTTCTCTCTTGTGAAGCGCCGCAGCATGTTGGCCAGGTGGATCGAGTCCTTCATCAGCTTCTTCCTCTTTTTCTTTTCCGGCCGATGAATATTGAGGGATGAAACTCTGCCAGCACAGAAGACACAATAAGAAGACTGACACAGAGAACATGTTTAGGAATTAACCTGTAGTGATTCACCTACTTGGGAGGGCAAGGGTGCTGATGGGCAACCATAAAATGACATCTGACTAACTTCAAATAAGGGAACTTACTGTTCCAAACTATTTGATTAAATTCATCTACACATATGACTGCATTATCACACAGACTTGTGAAGAGAGGAAATATTCTGTGCATGGAAAATATGAGAAACAACAAGCCTGAGAGGATACGCTGAAGAAAAATGAAAACCTCACCCGGACTTTGGTACTTTGTTCTTTCTGGGTTTCTTGTCCTCCAGAATTCCGCCATCTTGCTTTTTCCGACGTTTCTTTATCACCCGCTCCTCGCCATCTTTCATCTTCTACAAAACAGGTCCAAAGGATTTGGTTTATTAATGTTAATATTAACTATGATCTGCATGTATGTATACTTCAGTATGTGCTCATACGAGTGCAGAGAAGGGAGAGCCTGCCTTGAAGTGATTATCCTCCGTGCCTGCATTTTCTCCCTCAGAGTCGGACGCTGCTCTGAACTGCAGAGTGCCTGTGTTGATGTAGAAGCCTCCGTGTTTTGTGGTGAGCGAGGCCGGCACTAGCTCGTCATACTGAGGCCAGGAGAGAAGTATAATTACTGTTAGTTTTCCTCAACTACTGCGTGCGGCACCAACCTTTCACCACAGAGAAAAACAACAAAAATTACACTTTTGACCCAAATCTATTCTACAAAAAGAACAACTAAAACCTTAAAAGATTGTAGGGGCACATACACTGGAAAATAGTCTGATGTATGGTGAAAGTCTGAGCTGCGTGCTGACTATTAAAACACAATTTAACATAAAGGTGAGGACATATGAGTAACGCAGAAAGTGATGTGTGTGCTTTGCCAAAAGGGAACTCACAGCCTCCGAATTGTCTATGAAAGGGTCGGTCTCATCATAGCCGTAGCCGATGTCAATGAGATCCTGCATCCGGTCCTTTTTTTTCTTCTTTGGGACCCCACCCTGAGAACAGAGGGAAAACACAGGGGCCCAAAACATTTATTTTTATTTATTTATTTATTTTATTTATTTATATAAAAAAGACATCCTTCTGCACACGCAGCATTCACACAGTCACAGCTGTAGCAATAAATTCATATATCTTGAGACGATAAAACTCACATATTTGCTCTCAAATTTCTTGGCCAGCTGTTCTACCTCCCGTCTCTCCCTCTCATCGTCAGCAAAGGGGTCATTGGGATCCAGAGGAGGAGCAAGTCCTTTAGGGACTGTTGAGCCCGCAAGCTTTACCTGAGGAAAACAAGGAGTTTACCACCAGAATGAAACAAGAGCAAATGGTTTTTAATGTTTTTCTACACAGAGTGCCTATTCTCTCATATGAAATGAACCTCATCAGTCAGGTGTTTGTTAAAGGGACACTCACTGATTTTACACAAGTAGATCTGTTTACTCGTTATGAGGAGAACTAAGCCTGTGAAGACAGTTCTAAAATGACTTCTGAGGGAGCGATTTAAAATTAGAGATGGTTTGCATTAAAAAACAGGGGGTGGGTGGAGTTTGAAGGAAATGGCCGCATCCATATCATATTAGAGTAAAAGCAATTATGAGATTATGGTTTGTAAATAGACTTTATGTCAACATCCCAGCTGTAATTAGAAGTGAGACTTTTTGGAAAGCTCAGATTAAGCCGACTTGGCGCTTCATTAACACAGAAATGCCTCAAAATCAAGCAAACAGAGATACATCACATCAGCCAACATAAATACTATGAGGTGTCTTAAGTTGTCCTGAGACTATAGAAAGGTTTTTTTCTCTACCACCCATCTCCTATAAATGACTGAACACAGCATTAACCAGGCAGGGAGGGTCTAACAGGAGAGGAGGATCCCGTGTTTCTGGACTTTCACTCGCACCAGGAACTAAAAGGAAATATATCTGTCTTACCAATCATCTGTCTCTCACAAGTCCCCCAGTTTTATGGAAATACAATACGCAAATCTCTGTATAGCACGCAACATTAATCCTGAACACCTGACTCTGGGTCAGCGTCACAATAAGTAAATAACGTTACTGAGCATAACTAGTTATTCACTGTGTCACTGCCGAGAGCCTAAATGACACCAAACATGCGAAATTAAAAGTGTCAAAGTAAATAACTCCATCTCTGAGTGGGGCGTCTCGGCGACACCACTCCTGAGGTGATGCCAGGTTAGGCCCCTCCTGCTCACATCATGGTGCCCACTGTGTGGCTCTGCTCTCTCTGTACCTGAGAAAGTGTTGAGTTGACCAGCTCGCCGTAGTTGAACTCCGCGGACGCTCGTTCATTCGGCTCGGTCAGCGGGAGGTTGAGGCGCACGGTGGGTTTCGCCTCGTCGGTCTCGCCCTCGCCTCCTTTCGGGGTAACGTTCCCAAACGGACCTCCTCCGCCTCCTTCTGACCCTGCCGCCGCGACACTTCCACCTCCATCTTTCCCAAAAGTGATGTCGACGGCCTCATCTTCGCGGCGGCGTTTCTTGCTGGACTCCGGGGTCGGCGGCGAGGCGTTGAAGGATGAGATGGTGACGAACGGCACTTTCCTCGGCTCTGCCATTTGACGCTCTCCGTCCGACGAGCGGGCACGCAAAACGGGGAGCGCCGCACTCCTCTGAGCCGCCGCTGGCTGGAAAGCTAAACCTGGAGATGGTCGACAAGTACAGCTAGCTGGCTGCTCTGCTAGCTAGCTTCCTCAGAATGAGTGCAGCAGGCGACACAATGACTTTTATCTCCTCGCAGCCCGTGTTAATCCATATAGTACTGACCCTGGCACCGACTCCGTCACCTACGAGGGACTTAAACTGTGGGAAATCGAAGTTTTCGGTGTTTCCATGAAATTGGTGGTTGGCTACCGCAAGGAGGATTCTGTAGTAGCCATCTTGATCATTATTATCATTATTCAGTGGCTGGGCGTGCGCATGAAAAGAAAGCGGAAGCCAGGGAGGAAGGGGAAGTGTTTGTCCAATGGCAGAGCTGAAGCACGCCCACCTGACAGACTAGCGCGAACGTGGAGGAGATGATTGTTCTGCACGGGCGGGCTGTCCGGATCCCCTGAATGCATCCTTACTGTTTACTACAAGGACGACACTTTACGTGTGTTTTTTCTGCCCCTGTGTGCTCAGAAAATCCGGAAAATAAACATTCAATTCTCCATACTCTCTAAAGCCAAAGAGGTGCACTCTAAACTGATGAGTGAAATTCACGCTGTTAAATAATTCCAAAGACAGTTTAACAAAGACATGTCAATGTCGCAAAACAGGTGCAGAGTCTACAGATCGTTCGTGCCTTTAGTTAGTCTTAACTTAAACGTCTTAATTGATACTACGGGTAACTTTTGCACTTGACATATCAAGTTTGCTTCGTTAATGCAAATGGTGCACCAACCTTTCAAACATCATTGAGATATTTAGAGGTTATAGCCCTAAATGACTTCATGTAATCGCACAGTAGGATCTGATTTCACCCCTGGTTGGTTAGTTCCAGGGCCGTTAAATAATATTATTTATGTTAAATATCTTATTTAACGGCCCTGGTTAGATCCTGTTTGACTAAGTCAGTTATTCCTTTGTGTTGGTTTATTTATTCACGTGCTCCTCATTATTCTGTCTGATGCAGTTAAAGATGGTCATTGCCAGTTTGTGTTGTAAGTATGTGGTTTCAATAAAGTAAAGGCATACTGACTCACAACACCAGGTTAAATTGATGGAAATTCACTGAATTTGACCCTCATCAACTTAACCTATAATATGAACTTCCTGTCTTATACCTCCTTACAACTTGCTTGTCTTGATTGCACTATTTAACTCTTGTTTCCTCGAGATATCTATCCCATTGATGCAGTGATGCGTAACCGCTCTTACTGGTAGGCTGTTATTGGTGCTCACAGGTCTCTTACTTCACTGATGATTGTATGTTCTTAAAATGTAAGATAAACGTGTTGATCCCGTCCATTGTGTCAGAGCAGCAGATGTACAAGAACAGATACAGTGGCTCCCAACCATTTTGTTTTGTGGCCCTCTAAAATGATACAAACTCAACCCATGACCTCTCAGTTGTGAAGACTCAACGCAAGCAAAGACAGTCTTCTTACCCTGTCAGGTAATTTAATTTCTATTTTAGGGACCTGAAGGTGTGAAACTAAAAAAAAAAAAAAACACTAAACACTTTCTTTACCACAAAATCTTAATTCTTTATATATTTTTCTTTAGTAATAGTTGTTGCACTTGTAGTGTTAGTGTCTCCATGCAGACAGCATTGCAGGTCAGTTGAGTAGAATGATGTGGTTAAAAAAAAAAATTCACTAAAACCCCAGAGAACTTTGGCACCTACTGCTTCAATTGTGCATGTGCAAATAACACAAGTCAGACATTTTGAGTAAAGATCAGATCACACGGTCTGTTGGTCTTGCCTCTTGTTTTTCATGTAGTCCACACCATGTATTTTACCCTCTTCAATTGCATCACTAATATTCTTAAAACACAAAGGGCAGTAATAAAAGCAAAAAAAAACTAAAAAAAACTAAAGCGCATTATTGTTTCAAGTTTTAGTTCTACCTTGACGCTTCCTCAGCTATGATCAGCCTTACCTGACACATTAGGTTTCTACTTAAGTTATTAGTCTATCACTAATCATTGAATTGACTGTTTTAAAGCTTCTCAAGCATTAAAAATTGCTTTCTGGAAAAAGGAGTATTTACCCATAAGTTATAATCCATACACAACCACGCTGCACCATATTCAGTCTTGGCTTTTATCACTTCATCTTCAAATGATGTTACGTTACAGTAACAGAACTACTAAACGTAACCTTCAGTAAATATCAAATAAACAAACAGAACAACAAAGTCCCAAGTGTAAAAAACACTGTTTATTGTTGCCATGGTCAATAATTTAAGACCAATCAGAAGTGGCACCACCCCATTCAGTTGCCTGGGCAGTGGGGGCTGTGGACCAGTCCTCTGTGGCAGGCTGAGTACTCCAGTCCTCTGCAGGGGAAAGAAAACCATTGATTTAACATTAAGACTGAGGACAAAACCCACCACATGTTCACATAATTTGAGATTTTATACAAACTCACCAGAAAAGACTTCGCCTGTCTTTGCGACAGCTGGAGCAGCTGTAATAAAGTCAAACTGTTGAGTGCCAAATAAGGTACAAACATCATATTGAAGTTGTCAATACAAAGAATAGTTATCTTACGTGCAGGGAACTGCTGGATGGGAACAGATGGCACAGCTACACCTTCAGACCAGTCAGCCACCTCAGGTTGGGTAAACTCTGCCGCAGGGGCGCTCCATTCACCCTGGAACTCCTCCTTTCCAACAGCCTTCTCAGCTGCAGCCTGCTCCTCCTTCTCAATCTGCATTAAAAATGTGCATTAGGTGCAAATCAACTCATAATCATGTAACACAACCTGATGCCACCGTACACTGAGGTGAACCACGTGTATCTTACCTCTTCAGGGTCCCTGTAGAAGTACAGATCAGGCATGACCTCCCATGGGTGCTCCCTGGAGATTGTTCCCCTCATCCTGAGGACCTCCCGGGCCAACATCCACCACATCAGGCCCACAGAGTGGTGACCCTGAAATATTCACAGAAGAGAGAATATTTAACAGTAAAATATACACCTATTAAGTGTTTAATACCCGGAGGCCTCAGAATCTACAAAACTGTTGACTTTGTGGCAAGACCTCTACCCCCACCTCCCCATGTGGCTCAGAGAGGGGGGGTTGAGGCCAAGCATTTTTATTTAGCACACATCCTACACCCTGCACCGCACGGTCAGGACAGCGCCGGGCTCTAACAGTGTGCAAGATGTTGTCAGGATTAGTCAGTGTGACTAATTCTTTCAGGTGGTCTCACCTTGTTGTTACAGGGGATGGCAATGTCCACATATCTCAGCGGGGAGTCAGTGTTGCACAGGGCAATGGTGGGGATGTTGACGTAGGAAGCCTCAGTTAGTGGCTGATGGTCAGCACGAGGGTCAGTTACAATCAGGAGACGGGGCTCCCTGAAAGCTGCCTGGATCTGATTGGTGAATGTACCAGGGGTGAAGCGACCGTGGAAGGTGGTGGCACCAGTGGCAGAGGCGAACTTCAGCACAGCCCTCTAAAGTGGCCAGAAAGAACAAGTTATACTCAAGATCTCAGTGAAATTAGTCATTTTATGTGATAAATTGAACTGTGGCTCAGGTCACTATCAAACCCCAGTCATGGGACGACAGTCCTCATGGTGTTAGCGAAAACCCGGCCGGCTCACTCTTGCACACTTCCGACACCTGAACACCGACAACGGTGCCCGGCTTTAACAGAGTGCGTATCATAGATCATATACTGATGTCCCACTGTGAATAACAGCAATGACTCAGTACAACAGAGCAACAATTCACAGTTTTTAACTGTACCTGTCCAGTGTTCCTGGAGGAGATGACGCAAACATCAGCCGGGTTTTCAATGGCAACAATGGCCCTGGCAGCGAGCAACAGCTTCTCCCAGGTCTTCTTCAGGTTGATGATGTACACACCTGGTGATTGAGGGAAAACCCCACAGCATTAAGACAAATTCTTCCTTTGATCACCAAATAAAACCTTTAACAGTATGTCCATGGTGGAGGGAGCATTTCCACTCACCGTCACTTTTTCTCTTGTAGACATACTGATCCATCTGGAAGTCCAAGTTGGTGCCTCCCAGGTGGGTCCCTGCAGCCAGGAACTTCAGCACATCCTCCTCCTTCATTTGAAGGACATCCAGACCTCCGGACATCGTGACCACTTTCCCTGCGTTACGAGTTAGATGGGAGAGCTGGGAAAACAGGATGAAAAGCATTGGTCAGGAAATCACCGCGAGCTCGTGTTAAGTCTGCTCGTATTCTGTCATCAAGACTATTATTTGATTGAGTTTTAGCTTAAATCTTTTACGAGTCTTGCAAAAATGACACTCATGCATTACAGGAGGCAGCAACGACAGGCATCCTGGTTACAGAGGCCTTTAGAGCGAACCACAATTTAAACCATGTGTGGACCCACTTGGTCTTTTTCTTATACATTTAATGACATTTGTCAACATTTCATCTAGGTAAGCTGTGATCATGAAGTCGAACCCGCTTTTTAGAGTCGGGCGCGAGGGGAACACCGCGAGATGAGCGCGTGTCAATGGCTAGCAAGTTAGCTATGATATTAGCATTATCTACTTTACAGTAAATTCAGACGATATTGGCTCGACAGACGGGGTTTATGTTGTTCCGCCGCGTGCTTTACGGTCAGCCTATCATTACATCGTTCTCTCTGCGACATTTAAAGATGTATTACAATTTAATAATGCATCTATAAACTCACCACGAAACAACGCCGTATGGAAGTCTGACCACACGGTGAAAAGAGGACGATGGGAGGAAATGACGTGCTATAAATACCAAATTTCCAGGCGTGTGATTGGTTGGTCATTGTGAATGGGCGGGTGTAGTTCTGCAGGTTCACCACTAGATGGAGTTCATTTACATGTCTACGAGGTTTACGCAATGTCCTGTAATGATGGGAGCAGGGGTAACCAGAGGTTGGACCGCGGGTCGGATGGGTATCCCATATTAAGACAATGGAGATGGAAAGACCATATTAAGACAATGCTGAGACGCTGAGTTCTCGGTGAAAGACCATGTTGCAACTAGCCATATTTGCTAGAGATAAAGAGTTCCAGGCAAAGGGAACATAATATGTAAATAATGACACAGTCAGTTGAGAAATAATTTTAGTGAAAGTGAAACGTGTCTTATGTCCATAAAGTTATTATAATATAATAAGTTACTATAATACTGAAAAGAACACTATACATGTTAATAACATCAAAGGACAGACGCCCAGGCAGATAAGTAGGACATGACAATGATGTGTTGATTCAAAACTCAGGTTGGGTTAATGTCAAGGACATTAGAGGCGATGGATCTTACAAATAAGGCTAAAAAAGGGAGTGGTATAAAGTGTTTTGGAGCTGTTTTCTGGGGGAAATCCAGGTTGTCAACACATTCAGTCTTTTTGGTCAGTGACCCTAAAATACCTCAGAATTAAAATCCCTCAAGGCAAAGACATTGGCTGCCTCTCATTTTTTATTCAGCCTTTCAAATTATGGTCCATACTTCTGACACAAAATCACACACTGTGTGAAATCTTAAATGATACCTGTCAACAGTAGAAAATGTAATTGGATGTGACAGTGACACTATTGTCCTATTGTCAAGAAGTTTAGAAGACAAAGATTATTGATCCAAAATGTCCTGTTATTTACATAATAGACATGTTTACATGTCTGATGAAGTGAAAAGACAATATCTGGAGACTAAATCAAATCAAAAGTAAGAGGATTGAGTCTTTCTCAAGTATTGTATATGTATATTTGATGAATACTTAACTAGGCCATTTTAGTAGATATCTCCCCCTTAATATCTCAATGTCTTACTTTAGCCTGACAATCCTGCACTCCTTTTCCCTATGTCCTATTTGATATATGTCACCACACCCCCTGTACTGCTTATCTCTGTCTCACAGCGCTGTGATAAGTCTTTGGCCTTTATGTTCTGGCAGTCCACTGCGATATGCTGAGCAATATGTCTTCCTAATCTCTTGGACAGTTTTACAGAGTCAGCCATTGTTTTATATTCTGCCCATTAATAAGAGAAAAGTAACAAAGTTCATATTGTGCAGTTTGGGTACCTGAACTTGAGTTTTTAGGTCAGAAACATGCACCAAATGTAGCAATCAATTCTGCTATTGGTCCTTTCCACCACTGCTATCTGACCAATAAGTAAAGATAACCAAAAATATCAATATCGTGTCTCCGGCTGCTTATTTCTGCTTCTGCAAGCAAGGAGGACACATGTGAAACGCAGTGTTGAAATAAGCTTATTGTTAAGTCTGCCAGGGCCCAAGAATTCATATTCATATCTACACTATAATATTACTGAGGGCAGCCAGGATTCAGGCACCAAAGTGAGACTGTCGTTGAATCATTTGACTGTAAAAAAATATGGGTACACATATTAATATTCCACATCGGTATATTGTACAGTGCTTTATTTTCTTAAACATCCTTAAAAAGGTAGCATTTTTAATTTACAATGGTAAACAACAAATATTAAAAATGTTAAATTTTAAAGGCAGATGAATATACTAAGTAAAAACTACATGCACATATTATTTCATTTTAAAAATAATATAGCAATATAAATAACATTTTGTTATTAGAAAGGTATTTATTTGCCTCTGAAGCTTTCAAAACGTGTCTTCACAGAACTGATGGGGTTAAAGTGCATTACAGAAGTCCGAGCTGTATCTGGGACACAATCTTGAGTAATGATGGATTGCACCACTTCAGTCTTTTTAATATCACAACTGTGAAAAACAAGAGGCAGGAATTCCCACTGAGGCATTTTGAAAACGTAGAAAATCTCAATTATTGACTGATTCGAAATACTCATTAAGGATCAGATTTTTTAACAACTTGTAGTGCAATACAGAACATCACAGCATATGAAATCGTTTCTCATAAACCAGTGAAGCATATTCTCCACACCACTCTTGTAATGTGTGTGTGTTAGTCATTTAGACAACATGTGCTTTCTTTGCTCTCCAGTCTTCATCTCTTGTTGCAGTGACATATTTAAAGTCACTTAAAGCCTTTCACACTTATGAGCAAAACATCATCAGGTGAATCTCCACTGTAGCATTTCCTTTCTTGCTCGTTACCGTCTTCACTCTGTGACTTGACTTTTATCTCTTCCGTCTTTCGCAAACATCTCATCAACTCTCCCCTTCAAGACTTTAGTCCGAAACGGGCCATCATCTGCTCGTACACCGTCCATGCCATGGCGGCCATCATGGTCCTCCTCAGTGCCCGTGGAACTGCCCCTCTGAAGAACCCCTGGAATCCTTGTTCCTGAGAGAGAGAGGACATGGTGGAAGAATGAGGACAGGCGCCAAATTCAATCATTAATAGTACTGCACAGATGGTCTGTTCAACTGGACTTCCCCAAATACAACCAAAGGCCATGAAATCCTGAACATCATGATAATAAAGCATAAAACAGGAGTTACCGTATAGATGTATCCGATGGCCTCCGCTGTCCTCAGCTGTGGATTCACTTGGACGCGTGTTTTAACCACATCAGCAGGCTGCGTGATCAGGGAGGCCAAAATACCAGCCAGGACCCCACAGCTGAAGTTAGCCAGGGGGGCGGAAGCAGACGTGCTGATTTCTTGAAGGAAGATGGACATTAGGTATTTAATTCTAATACACGTTAAGAACATTTACTGTTTAGTTTCAAACTTTTAAAGGTAAAGAAAAAATAGAGCTTAAAAAAGACCAACAGCTACTGTTTTTTTGTGTCAATAAAAACAACATGCTGCTGGTTATTACTGAAGGGCCTCTTGTGTGTACCTTTTGGCAATGAGGCCTTGGTCTGGCTGTAGAACATGACGTAGATACCGGAGAAAGGAACATCTCTGAGGAGGGTGGCCATCAGGCCAGAGAACAGAGCTGCAGGACCTTCAGTCTGACACACACTGCGCAGAGCCCCGATCACACTCCCATAGCTGTACCTGCCGCACTGAATCACAAAACACACATTTAGTTTAGTTTAATACACAAAAATACATTTGTCCAAATACAGACAACACACAAAACTAAAGGCATATTGTGCAGCTCATTTTTTTGGTATTTTGATGTTTGTCTGGGTTAACTCTTTATAACGATTTATGTGGAAAACGTAACAAATTAACAGATGCTTTTAATATGTCTGTGCATGCAAAATTATTTAAAATGGGTATTGCTTATTTCATGGATATCGATAATTCCCATCCTAATATTGATAATTCAATAACTCAATAACTCTGAGACCATCGTAAACTCCCAATCAAATATTTAAATTGTATGCAAAAAAATAAATAAAATAAAATAAAATATGCTGTTGTCAAAAAAGACTGTGGGGACACATCAGACAAAAAGGCTGAGAACCACTGGTTGAAGTTATAGTGCTGCGGCATTCAGGGAAAATCTATTTCTCATGAACTGTGAGCCAACACACACATACACACACACACGTACACACAGGTCTGCCTGTGCTTACTTCAAATCGTGTCTTGATGACAGTGACCGGCAGCATGAAGACCCCTGCCACAGTCCGGGCCCCGCCTCCCAGCAACACGGCCTCTATGGCCCCCGGCCTGCCGTCCTGGAAGAAGTGCTGCTTTAAAGAGTAGTAGGTGCTGAAGTAGATCCCCACTCCTGGGATGGTCCGAACAAAGGACTAGAGGAGCAGATGGATGAGAGAGCAGAATGAGAAAAGGGGAAATCTGAAGCTGGTGAATTTGTTCACTTTTTTTGCATACACAAAGAAGACAGGGAGAGACAGAATTAAGATGTTCTAACCGGTGAAATTCCTTTCCACAGTCCAAGAAGCCTCTCCGTCCGCACCACGCTCTGGAGCACAGCCACCATCCCCACTCTTCCTGAACTGAAAAGGTCATCAGTGGTAAATAATCAATACTGCTCTGAAGTAAATCTTTCTATTGTCTTCATCCAGTCAATATTGAAGTCAGAAATCACAAGGCAGCTAGTGATATTGATAACTCTGTGTGTGTGTGTGTGTGTGTGTGTGTGTGTGTGTGTGTGTGTGTGTGCGCGCGTTCAGAGACTCACCCAGGCTGCATGCCACTCTGCAAAGTCTGCAGACGGGTCTTGACCAGGTCGAGAGGCTGGAAAAGCAGCGTGGAGCAGGTCCCACTGAGGGATCCACACATGAAGGCTTTGATAGCTGGGTGAGCCTGAGGGGAGGAGCGGGTGAGAAGTGAAAGAGGAGAAAGAGAGGGAGGATTTAATGAAAGCTTGACAGGAGGTAGCTAATAATCATTTGATTTACAGCATTAGCATTGCATGCTAAAAGTGTGCCACAATTACATGCTGAAGTAGTGATCAGTGAGCCAACTATCTGTTTTCCAAATAAATGTTTTTGTGTCCTAAAATGACAGAAATTACTCAAGTATTGGTTCTGTTTTGTCAATGATTTATGTTTCTACATTAAAATTATTGTTTTTTGGGCTGCTGGTTCCTATAAATTAAGTCAGGTCAAAAATGACCCATGCTGCTGTGATGCAAGCATATTTTTACAATCTGAATATTTTATAACATTTACTACTAATCTTTAAAAAAAATCCACAGCTATATTACACTGTGCCTGACAGTGAAATTTTTAACTCTGCCATGCCTCCCCCCCCAAATCACTTAATGTGCAGCTTTACAACCACATCTGGACTCCCAGCGGACAGAAAAAGGAGGCTGAAGTTAGTCGTCAGTATGTCAGAACGGTTTTATCGAACAGACAGGATGCCCTGATCTGGAGAAAAGGCTCAAGGACAAGGATGACCCTTATGTTTAAACATCATCACTTAAATATCAGGTTCAGAAAAGTGTACAAAATCGTTCCAGCTGAAAAACTCACCAGTGATAGTTCCATAGCTCTGCAGGACGATGTCTACTTTTATTTTTTATTCAACCCAAAAACTCTTCTGTTTTTCCTCCTTTGTCAATCTTTCAGTCCTGTAGTGCTGAAACGTTTGCACACCTGAAAAAAAAGAGGAATAATGAGAAGTGGCTTCTCAGTGATGATGGAGCATGAGCCCAGTCCTGCTGTCTGTTTCAGGCTGCGATGATTACACACACACACAGCAGGCTAAATATTACTTGTCACCTGACGGACACTACGTCCCCTATTTGTGACCACCCAACACGCAACACACAGCTATTCATTAACTAGCCGAAGATCATTGCGCTACATATTAGGATGTTCTGGTGCCTGTCACTCTGCTGCCTGTTTTGAGTGAATTTCAACACACACTGAACTAATGTAGTGTGTGTGTGCGTAGAAAGCACAAGCACTGGAGAGCACAAGCCCTGGAGTGATCTGGCTAAGGATGGATTCAGCACAGGATGGGGGGGTTCTCTTGTCTGAGCAATGTCTTGGTTTGTTGTCTCCAGATGGATGTTTGTGGGGTTTAATCCCACACCTGCACTTTTGGTTTATACTTTAGTAAAACTCCATGAAGAATAGGAGATAAAAGCAAATGAAAGGTGTGAAGTGGCTAGCAGACATTACCTAACAACCTGACAACACAAATATCTTTCAATACAGTCATAGGCTGCAGACAGACAGAAATCAGTCTAAGACCAGGTGTGCTTATCTTGTCATCACAATATGATTATTATTGTTTTGCTGTTGAAATTTCACACAGCATGATATATTATTATTATTATTATTATTATTATTATTTGTAAGTTATATACAAAAGCAGCGTTAAAAAGACTTGAGGTCTGTTCTCCTTACCCTCTCTAACCTGCCTCCTTAAATCTTATGGGGAGACTGACATCCCGAGTCTGAAGCCGTTGGTCAGCTATTAGGATAACTGAGTAATTTTCAAAAGCGTCCAGTAAACCTAAATGACACGGTGAGGGTTGTTATTAAAAGGTGCAGTCTTGGCAGGGCAGCGACTCCGCACCTTACTATTCTGTCGCAGTCAAACTTCCTCTCCGTCGGGGGTCCGAGAAACAGCAGCAGCCACGTTAATGAGCGCGAGTCCTTCTGAGCCGCAGGAGCTTTATGCTGCAACGTGAAGGATGTTAAGTTAAGTGGGCGTCTCATTGAAAAGTTAACCAGCCGGGTCCTGTTTGACTGCTTAACGTGACGTCACCGCCCCGGAGCTGCTGGCTCCTGATTGGTTAACCAGCTGACCGGGACATGATTATGAAACTTGCTACTCTTTCTCAAAAACTCAATTTAGGTAGAACCAATGTGTGTTTAGTCGATTACAAAACTTCACCCACAAAGTGAGGATGAGACTGATCGATAATTAAATATCCCAAGCATCTTGATATAATGTATTCAGTAGTGAAGAAAGTATTTAAATTCTGTACCCGAGTTAATGTAAACACTATCACCAAAATGACTATTATAAGTAAAAGACAACGTTTACTTCAGTAAAAGAAGTGTTATGAGCGAAATGTACAAAAATGAAACGAGTAAATACACTAAAAAACAACACTTAGACTTAGAACAATAACTATCATACTATTGTATTAGTATATAGGCACAATACATGTGTGTGGTTTTAAGTGAAAAATAAATATTAATAGTTATGTTTATTATGAATTATGAATTAGCAGCAAGGTGTCAATTAAATGTAGGTGTAAAAAGTAGCCTATGCCTTTCTCCCGGGATCCAGGCCAGTAGAACTATTAAATTATTATTAAAGTAAGCAGAAAATAGAAATACAGTTATTTTCCACCACTGACTATATGTAAAGATGTTCTATCCATATTTGAATTACAGATGTCATTCTAACAGAACAAATATTTTACAAACCATAGCAACGCTGTATCAAGGTATCATGGTTAAATGAAGGCTGTCTTATAACACAAACATGCAAGAAACAAAACACTATACGAACAAGACTTCTCACCCATATTTCCCATCCTTGTTTACTTTATTTACTACTACTCCACAGAGAAACCGGTCCTGGCCGGATTGTGCTTGTCGTGTCCTTTTTTGTAAACCCTGACTGCCCTCTGCTGGTGACACATCGTTGAATAAACTTGGGTCTCAGAGAAGGTCATGTTCTGGACTTCAAACCTGATGTTACTCCACCCCTCAATGATTGAGCTTAAAACCCCTGTAAATAAAACAACAGTATAAAATAAATATTTTTAAAAACCCACACGAAGTCGACATGTAGCCTAAAGAACAGCCAAAAGGTGGACCCACCTTCAAAGCATAGCTGAAGAGATTCCAGACCTATTGCACTGTCCAATAGGCTATGGCTGTGTATGGGTCCTGAAACCAAAACAAGTGATATCTGGGGAGGACTGTGATCCATATGCAGTCAAGACTGATAGGCTGGAGCATAGTGGGATCCATAACACCTTGGACTAGCTCAAGGGAGGTGACAGGGGTCTGCCATCGGGTCTTTGTGACAGAGCCTATCACGCCTGCCTCTGTGATTAAGGCATTGGAAACAGATTTTCTGGACAAATGTAGATTATTGAGTAACGATGTTTTTTTAAAGTAGAAAAAGTGTTTGAAAGAAGTGAAAAATAAAAGTCACCTTAAAAAGTACATTTTTCTATTGTTGCTATTTAATCCATTCAAATTGTAAAAGCCTAAAACAACAGCATTCAGAAGTAGTTTTTTTCTAGAAATACAAATAGTCATTTTAAAAATATTCCGACCTAATATCAACTTTTACTTACTATTTGTTTACGTCTCTCACACAGTGCTGATGTACGCCCTGGTGTTCAGTAACATGATGGTCATCGTCCAGCGTATGTACTCACAACGTTCTTTCTACCACACATGAAGGAATGCATAAAGGAACTAAAGGGCTTTATCCGTGTCCACCGTCAGTCCCACCAGTTAAAACAATGCATGATGGAGTACTTCGAGACCACATGGTCGGTCAATAATGGTATAGATATCAACAAGGTAGGTAACACATGGCCACCGGTACACCATCAGATGAAATCCTTTTGAAATTCAAAAAAAGGGTTTTTAAGCACAAAGTACAGTGTAACATGGAGCAAGAAAGTGAATATGTATTGTTTTATTTTTAGAAACAGGGAACCTGATTGGATCTGACCTTCCTGAAACATCATCAAGACCAATGCTGATGTGAAGGTGATGACATGCTGTCACATTCAGTATATCAGTGTCCTGACCTGAAAGATGTGCTGGTACTCTACCCTGAGTATGCAGGTGTGTTTGCCTCGCACATCCAAGACAACCTCACCTACATCCTGCTTGAGAATAGCCAGGACCAGGTACTCAATATACACTAACCCATTGGACTATGTATAGTACATAGTGTAAAAGACGATCATAAATGGATTTTTTTGTCTCTTTTTCAATCGATTTTTTCAGTTCAGGGCTTTATTAGCATAACAGTTTTGAAAACTATTTTGCCCAAGCACATATAACACAACAGACATTATATATCAGCAAACTGTCAACACGTATGTGTACATGTAACTTTGCATGTCTGCATGATTGACAATGTCAATATAATTATGCCACATTCAATGATATTGTGTCAACTATTTATCAGTCAGTTTGCGACATGCAGTCACATATTGTGCAGCTAAGTATTCTGCAAGTCCTATTCCTAAAGAATCTGCTGCGTTTCACTGTCATCTAGGTCTGTGAAGTGTTTGACTGGTGGCGAGAGCCCATTCAATGCTGCTTAAATTGATATTGATGTAGTAACTTCATGGATGTGCTTCAATTAAATATGCGAACAGGTGGCAGTAACACACAAAGACATGCTGCAATGGGCCAAAAAAGACAGGGAAGATAAATACTGCAATCTAAACATGAGATAGATACATTTTGCTTTCTTTTTGTTCCTGCAGGGCCTCAGCGGGTTTTCAAGGTCACCCAGGCTTCTCCTTGTGAATTCAATTCAAATTCAGTCATCTTCTTCTCCTAGAGTCTCATTTCCTTTTCTTAACATAACTGGGTTTTCAAGGTAAACGCGCAATGTTTTTCTGGGACATACTAAAATACTAGTGAGTACTGTAGGAGGGTTTGTGCAAGGACTTTCCCTACAAGTTGAAACTCATTTTGTACAGTTCAGTCGCTGGAGTTAGCTTGCTAAACCTTGCTGAATATGCTGAATGCCACACTTTATTATTTATTATTAAAATACAGTTTACAGTTCTTGTTTGGTCTATTAAAAAAGCTTCAATTAATGACACCCAATTGTTTTTTACTCACAAGTACACAGGCAGCCATGGTTAGAGCCTAATAGATTTACAACAGGATTAAAGGAGTGTGATTAAAATATCATCAGCTGCAACTAGTTTTTATTCAAATTTAACATGATCCCAGTATTTCAAAGTATTTCAGTAACATGTAATTGTTATTCCAGTATTCCAGTCCAGGGAGAGTCAACGGCTGAGCAAAAGCCTTCACAGCGGCTTATCCCAACTGTCACCTGCTTTGGACACCTAGATCTTGGTCCCAGGTATTGTGAAAACTGTCATCAAATTCATTTTTCAAACAAAAGCAGAAAGCAAGCAAAATCTTACGAAAGTCTAAATTTAAAGACTTTGTGAATGTTAGTAGCTGTCGGGCAAAACAGGAATGCAATGCAATATAATAACAATGCAATAGCCTACATTAACTACAATGTCTAGTTTATGTTGGCAGCACTGTTTTGATTCAGTTTGATGGTGATTTTAAGTTTGTACTGAACAGTGTTTTAATAATTTCCACTCAGTTACATACTGCAGAGTTTATGATATAGGAAACAGTTCACCTTTATAGTGCAGTCCAACACAGCAACACTTCTTCACACTATAGGCTCCAAATGACCGTACAGTAGATTGGCACAGTCTCAACATCATATAAAAGTAATAAAAGTCACAAACAGTTATGTTGGATTTCATTACAGTTTACATTTATTCTTCTCTGTTTCTTCTTATTATACATATATAGACCACATCGTGTCTATATATTTAAGAAGAAGAAGATACTTTATTTACCTTAGTTATGACAGCTGTAGAACGTGTTTTAGAACTGTACACCTAAAGTCATGCTTCAGAGACAGGTATCATCTACCTGTATGTTGGATTATATATCTCAGCAGATTTCACTGCATTTCATTACCAGAGCACCCTATCCTCCTTTAAGATAGCCTACATTTTCTCTAAATAGTCCACAGTTTACCTCCTTCTTAACAGCAGAATACTGCTCCAGCCATCCTTTTCCTGAATGTCGGTCTGACTGCTGGTTAAAAACCCAGACTAGATGCAGACCCATGGCAACAGAATGTGGAGTATCCTACACTAATGATTTAATGAGTCTCCTGTACAAATACCAAGAGGAGACATAGCCTATCACATCCATTAATGTTCTTTGTGCCAAAACAAAAATGCCTTTGTAGTCACTTTGTAATCATCTAGCACACTTGTATTAGCCTTTAAAAAACAGGTTAATGACTATCTTTATGGTACGAGGTAAGTTGCTTTGATGATGATATGTGAAATGTACATTTACCAAGGTCTTGTCTTTGAAATTTCAAGTCATTTTGAATCATAAACAAAAGAGCATTGTCTTACATGTTGGGCAAAAATCTTTCTGTTCTGGGGCGGCGCTATATCACATACAAAGTCAAAGTAAAGATGCAGAGATACACGATTTCCTGTCGGATGCAGCAACAGCTGACTCCAAAACTCCTCCCATGGCATGCAGATATATAAGTCAGGATACAGTCTATGGTCAGGAGACTGCACTGTGCCTTCATAATAAAACCAGATCGAAGTAGACTCGGCATTCTCCGGCAATCTGACGGCTCATACTTGGTGCGACTGATTTCAACTGATTTCAAGATGGATCGAGACGGTGGAAGGATCACTGCTGCCCTACAGCAGACACTGCTGTCTTTCCTAAACTTCATCTCTCGGTTTAGTGTACAGCTGGGCTATGAGGAACCTCGCTCGCTGGTTGTTTTCATTTCATTTGACGGGCAGAGGCGTGCTGCGATTCCCATCATTAGACTGCCAATCGTGTCGATAACAGGTATTCAACATCAACGGGGCAGAGTAGCAGGACGTGATCACGGTGACATCTGTGATGTATAGGCTACTCTCCGGTAAGTATTAGCCCTAACACGAGATCTTTTTTTCCCGCTAACACGAGATCGTGCTACAGTGCAAGGCTGCTGATGACGCTGAGATTGACGTAGCCACAATTACAAATGCGACCAATAATCAAACAAGCTGGAAAATTAAAACAAATGCACCATCGCCATATCCTTCGATTCAGGAGCAGCTGGAAACCAGAAATCTGATCATCCTCATATTCGTCAGACCAAGAAATGAGCGGGAAATTTGACACGGCAGGCCAGGATTTTTTTTTTTAAGTTTTTATTTTTTTAGGCGGGCCAGGAAATAGATGAGCGGGAAGTTTGAAACGACGGGCCAGGATTTTTTTTTTTAGGCGGGCCAGCCCAGGAAATAGATGAGCGGGAAGTTTGAAACGGCGGGCGAGGAAACGGGTGAGTTGGAGATCGCAATAAAATTTAACGGCTTTTGCGGCGCGACACTCGACGAAGTCGCGGTGTGAGCCGCTACGTTGGTCTTTGCCCTCCAGGTCACCGCGCGTCACCGTTCACGGTGCAAAACTGAAACGCAGTTCGTCCCATAGACTGTATATAAAAAGGTTCGTCCTCGTATTTGTTCTCTTTTTTCCATCCACCCATCTTCATCCGCTTATCCGGGTTCGGGTCGCGGGGGCAGCAGCTCCAGCAGGGGACCTGAAACTTCTCTTTCCCGAGCCACAAACCAGCTCTGAGGCATTCCCAAGCAAGTGTGGAGATAATCTCTCCACCTAGTCCTGGGTCTTCCTCGAGGCCTCCTCTCAGCTGGACGTGCCTGGAACACCTCCTTAGGGAGGTGTCCAGGAGGCATCCTTAAGTAACCAGATGCTGGCTCCTTTCAACACAAAGGAGCAGCGGCTCTACTCAGAACTCCTCACAGATGGCCGAGCGTCTCACCCTATCTCTAAGGGGAGACACCAGCCACCCGCCTAAGGAAACCGAAGGAAACCCATTTCGGCCGATTGTACCCGCGATCTCGTTCTTTCGGTCATGACCCAAACTGAAGATGGTCATGGCCATGAAGGTCCTCTTTTTTTTTCTTTTTTTTTCATCCTCGTATTCGTCAAATCAAGAACCAGACGGTGGAAAACCGACATGTCTATCATCCTCGTTTCGTTGAATTAAGACCCAGACAAGGTGGAAAACTGAATGCAGATCATCGTCGATTCAAGGACCCGACCTGTAGAGCCGCACCCTGCCTCTGAATAAAATTAATCATCCATATTGTTGTTTGTCTGTCTTTTTTTCAATCAAAAACAGGGCACAATGGCAAATAAGAAAGAAAGCACTGCATATGAAGTAGTCTAGCTAATATTATATTTAAACTTTATTTCAGAGGTTACATAAGATTTTCTAGGGGTCATACCACTGAAACAATGTAGGGGTTATACACTATCTATAGATAGATATTTATATATATGTGTGCATAGATAAGTGTAGCCTATAGGCCTAGTCGAGCGCTCTATGTGGGCCATTCCGTCGAATGGGTGCCATTTGGCTGTTGTCACCATTCCAAAATAAACTTCATTTTTTACGTTTTTTTCAAGAATGAATCTAATAACACACATGTTAAACTATTTAAAATATTTAATGGTCACTCTCAGTCAAATGTATTTAAACTTTTACAAG
>JAPMOB010220012.1:0-20924 GCA_029875015.1 Lepomis gibbosus | reverse complement strand
ACACACACACACACACACACACACACACACACACACACACACACACACACACACACACACACACACACACACACAGTTGACCTGAATCGCAGCAGTTGTTGCTGCAGCAGCCACAACTCAACTGCTGTTGACACAGCCTGCAAGGCATTGTGGGTAATGTCACTCCTGTAAAGACCCAGTCTGCACACGCTCTGTCATGGCACAGAGGAGGTTGAGAGGAGAGTGTTTATTGTTAGGATAATAAATCACGAAGACATCCAGTCCGTCCACTGTTGAAGGTGAAAACAAACCAGACTTCAGACGGACTTTAGAGGAACATTCTGGTTTGTTTTTGCAGTTGTGGCCATCATTTTTATAGGCCAAGATTAAAATAAGATCACACAAATGGTAATAAATCAGAATTATCCTTTAAGTGCAACAAAAACATTCAATTTCTTTCTCCAGAAGTTGCTATTTCTTCAGTTTTACTTTTCTAACACACACGTCTGTCAGCACACTGCAACACCTGAATATCTTGTACCTTCTTCACAACAGGCACACATCCCTGATGTGCTAGCACCTAAAATACATTTTGTATGGCCAAGTGATTAGCAAACAGCTGCCCACTGACACAGCCAGCTAAGCTCCTTTTACCCCAGGTTTGTTTTTCCACTGGTTTCTAAAACAAATATCTGGGGCTTCAACTAGTTGCTAACTTCTTTTTGCTGCTGGGCAGGTGGTGTACACGTGGGATATAAGTTGTTCAAGGCACCAGTATGCTTTAAAGAAAATGTTAAGGCACTAGTATATTCCATCTGAACTGTGTGTCAGATGGTCAATTACACATTTACACTCACACTCCATGCTCTGATTGGCCAGCTTTGTAGCGATGCAAAAGAATTTCAACTTGACCCTTTAGGATCTTTGGCACTGAACCACACAGTAAATATGCCATGAAAACAAAACAATGCGCAAAAAGATGCTAAGAGAGTTTGGCAAAGAGAGTTGGTGATACTTCTCTCTGTCATTACTTATAATATTAATATATTGATTGGTGGAGTTTTTAAGCTTGCTGTGAAGTTGACCTTGCTAATAATAACATAGACAAAAAAACAACACAAACTGCCACATGACTTACCTCTTATGTGCCTTTTAAATAAAATAAACACTGACAAAAATAATGCCATCCGTTACATGATGATCAGATCAGTAACCATATGTTATTTACAGCTTTAAATAGTGCAGAACCCTTTGAATTTTTTTAGCGAGTAGAAAATGTGTTTTTGGCCGTCACGTTGGACTGGCACCATCCACCTCGCTGTGATGAACAGTCTGGATGATGGGAAGCTGCCAACATGGCCACCTGGAGGACACCCAGATGGAGAGGATCCTGAGAGACTATTCAGAGCTCAAGTCTGTGGTGGACACTGTCATTAAAAAAGCTTTAGGTTGAAGCCTGTGAACAGGTAATGTGTTACATGTTGTATACTTTTTACTTAATTTATTATTGTTTTACACTGTCCAGGGGCTTAACTTATACTCGCTGTTGAAAAGTATTTTTTTGCCCCCATTCATCATGAGCTGAACTCAAAGACCTAAGACTTTCTCTACACAAAAAGGCCTATTTCTCTCAAATATTGTTCACAAATCTGTGTTATCCATCCACCTCACAGGTGTGGCATATCAAGATGCTGATCAGACAGCATGGGTATTGCACAGGTGTGCAATTCAATGTTCATTTCTCTACCATAAGCCGTCTTATGCCAAAGGCCTTTCAGAGAATTTGGCAGTACAACCAAAAGCACATTTTCGAGTGGCCTTTTGTTGTGGCCAGCCTAAGGAAACTAAGGCTTATGGTAAAGAAATGAACATTCAATTCAGGGGCAACAGCTCTGGTGGACAGTCAGCATGCCAATTGCATGCTCCCTCTAAAATTGCGACATCTGTGGCATTGCTGTGTGATGGAACTGCACATTTTGGAGTGGCCTTTTATTGTGGCCAGCCTAAGGCACACCTGTGCAATCCCCATACTGCTTGATCAGCATCTTGATATGCCACACCTGTGAGGTGGATGGATTATCTTGGCAAAGGAGAAGTGCTCACTAACACAGATTTTGACAGATTTGTGAACAATATTTGAGAGAAATAGGCCTTTTGTGTATGTAAAGAAAGTCTGGGGGCAAAAACAAAAGTGTTGCGTTTATAATTTTGTTTCAGGAACACGAAACGGCACAAAAACTGCAAACTGGAATAGAATTACTTGAGCTTTTTTAGTCAAAATATGGGAGCAGTCAACTTTTAAAGGTGCAGTGTGTAAGTTTGGCCAGAATTTTAGTTTTAAAAAAGTAACTTATAAACAGAATGTGAATAAGTAACAGTTCTGACATTATGCCAAAGACGTCTATGTATTGTGTTGCAGACATATCTACCGAAGTTAGCATGCTAACCAGCTAGCATCGGTCCATCCTGTCTCTTAACACTACTTTGTACCTCAAGAGGCGATAGTCCGCTCGCACAGCTCATGTTTGGATGCAGCTGTAACTTGCAGAACAGTTGGGTGTTCCACCTCCTCCTCACCACATTAAACCACATTTACAACTTCTGTTTAACTGCCCATATGGAGAGTTTTGGTTTTGTAATTTAATTTAATGGACTTTTTTTTAATCAAACAGCTGGCAGCGTACAGCAGATAAATAACAAATATTATTTCCACAGAGGGGGTCGCTCTGCGGCTCCGCACTGGCTTCTAACTGCCACCACAAACAGGATGGGCAGTTCCGGTAAACAACCAGCAAACATGCGGCGGTAAACAACTTATCTGCGTCCACATTTGGAACTTATTAGACATGGACCTGATTCACTTACACACACACACACACACACACGGGATGGATAAACAAATTACACATACACTAGTGATTCACAAATTACACCTGTTCATGTAATTTAACCCAGAGCTGAGGTAAAACTAAAAAGGAGACAATCAGCAGTTTCTCAGGCAGCCTGATGCCAGCTGCTACCTGGAAGTCCTTGGCTGGTTTGAAAGTGAGTAATCATGTTTTCAATTTTACTTTCATGTTTGAGGTGTGGTTTTTGTCCTTTTGATGAAATAATGGTTTTGATCCCAGTGTCCCTGTGACTCAGGGTTCTTTATGGGCTCGAGGTTTCTTGATGCCCTTCCAGGAAAACAGAAGGAAAACATTTCTCATTTCTTCCAAATGACCACATGTCTGGGTGCAGTACATCAGCCTGCCAACAGGGGTCAGTGTGCAGCTGTGGTCACATCTGCTCCTCTCTTATTTCATCTTTCCTTTTTTCTCTATTCTTATTTTTGACATAATAGCGGGGAGGACCTCTTTGGTTTTCCTCTCCTCTCTCCTTCTTTCTTACCTGGTTTCCACAATACTCTCCTCTCGTTCTTTTTCCATTCTCTGTTGCCCCTTCACTTTAAACTCATAATCTTGTCTCCTCTTGTTTTGGAAATAATGGGAGAAACATTTCTGCCATTTATCCTCCCACCTATGGATTGCCCTTTCTCCCGTCTCATCCTCAAACATGAAGAGCTTCCCATCGCCCGTGTGTCCTCTTTTTCTGATGTTTTTCTGTCCCCTCATCTTGTTTTTCCTCTTCTTCTCCTCACCTTTATCCCCTTGGAGATTAAAGAGGAGCTTTCTAGGTTTTCTCCTCTCCTCTCAGCCTCTTTTCCAAATTGTTCTTCAAATATCAAGAGGTTTCATTGTCTTTTCACTAGTTTTTGTCTGTTCCCACCATTCGAACATCATTTCGTCTCTCCTCTTTGTCTGTCTTTATCCTCCCTCACTCCTGCCGTCTTAGAAATTATACAGGTGGAAGGTTATCTCTCTTCACAAACCATCTCTCTGTCTCCACCTTTCTTCTAATAATTTATAAAGGTTCTTCTGTCTCTCCTTTCTGTTTATGGTATCCCCACTTGTCTTCCTGTTCTTTTTCGAATATGCCTTTCCGATGTCCTCCTTTAGCTTTCAGCTGTCTATTTTTTTCCCCCTTCACCTCTTCTCATCTCTCCTCCTGTCTTTAATCCTCTCCTCTTGTTTTGGAAATTATAGGGTGGAGGTTTTCATGGTTTTGTCCTCTTCTCTACTCCCAACCTCTTCTCCTTCCACCATTCTTCATCTCACCTTTATCTTCTGGCCTCCTCTTTCCTGTCCTCCAATGTTTGTCCTGTAAATTTAGAAGCTGCTAGTTTCTTGGCTCCTGCCTTCCTTTCCTTTACACTTTTGTAGTGTCCTCCTTTGTGTTATTTTCCTGTTCTTAAAATGTAAAGTGTTAATTCTATGTTATCTTCTAATTTTTTTAATCTCATCTCTTACTCCTCTTGTCATCCTCTTCAACATTTTAGAGGAAGGTGTTTTGAGTTTGTCCTCTTTTCTTCTTCTTCTTCCTCCCCTTCTTTGTCCTTTAGACTACTTGTTGTTTCTCTAGCTCTCCATCTTCCCAGCTTTTATTTCACCTCATCTCTTCTCTCCTATGGTCTCTTTACACTTGTTTTGGAAATTAGGAGAAAGCTTGTGCTGGTTAGTATGTCCTCTCCTTTGCTCCCATTTTGTTCTTTCCTTTTCTTTCACCTGCCCTGGTAATTCAATAAAAACTAAGATGTTCTGCTGTTATTTACTTCTCTTTTTGACATTATTCTTAGATATTAGTTTAGAGTTTCCAGAGTTTCTCTGGCTTCATCTCTTTTTGTCTCTCCTCTTCTCCTCTGTCTCTATCTTTACTCTACTCCCCTTGTTTTGGAAATTATAGAGGAAGATGATGTCCTGAGTTCGTCCTCTCCTCGACTTCCCTCTCATTTAATTTAATCTCCTGCCCTCCCTTCCCGTCCTCTCTTCTGCTCTTCCCTCATCTTGTGTTTCCTTTTGGTTTTGAAAATACTGGAAGTTCATTATACTTTTTTGCTGCTTTCTGTTTTGGCATCACATCTTGTCTTCTGACCTCCTCCCTCTCTCTCTTCTTCTTTGTCCTGCTAATTTAGAAATAATAGATTCCTCTTTCTATTCTCTTTTCTCTCTGTTCACTTCACCTCCTCTCCTCTCCTCTTTAAAGACCAAAGAATTCATTTTAGAATAGTTCTTGCTGGCATCTCCCTTAGGAAAAAAAACATCCAAATTGAGGTATCTCAATTTTCATTTGAACACACACACAGACACACAAGGTGCTAATTTCACCCTTTTTTTTCCACTGGCAGCTAAAAATGGAAAGTTGTTTATTCCATTGAACAGATGCCTCCATGACACACAAACGCACACACATAGACCATCGAATATGCATGTACACACATGCACACGCACAAAGACCACCCACGGCTGTGTGTGTGTTCCTATACAAACACACCTCATTTTATCTCACATCAAACACACGTGCATACACACTCAGGCATGTGTGTTTCCCAATAAGTTCAGCAGTGATCAGCTGCCACATCTCACTCTGGCGTTTGATGTGACGTTTTTCCCTCCTGCAGGGAGAAAAACTTGAATAATATTCTCAGACCGTCTTCTGTGCAGGAGAAAATGGATCTGTGCAGATTTTAAAGCTCTGGCGGAAACGTAGGATCACTCAGGGGGACAGACTAAAACACTTTTAGGCCAAATTGATCCTTTGTCAAGTCTCGCCCCTCTCCTCTATGCTCCTTGGTTACGGTTGCTAAGTAGGACAAACAATAGCCTCAGAGAGTCTGTTTCCATTGAAAACACCTGTTGGTTTAATTGACTCGTATTTCTATTTGTCCTCATTCAGCCAGTCCATTAAAAATGTGGTTTTAGTATCTCGGGTAGCCAGAGACACCAGTGACTGAACACCATCTTGGGGACTGGTGAAAACGCCATTGATATGTCTCTCATGCGTGGTCTTCTGCAATTACGTTTAGCTTTCTCCCATCAAGATTGTGCTTTCATGTGGTTCTCCATGGAAATTAGAAATGAAATACAAACTGTTCAGACCACATCCTGTTGAATGAATACATCCAAATAATGTGCTAAATTGAGTCTCATGTGTAAGAAACACATCAAACTGTCATAGCCAGTAAAAAAGATTTATAAGATGCAGTAATACAATGAATGAACTAAACTTTGCACTTCACCTTAAGGAATCAGGTTAGCTCTAATTGCAGTAAAGAGTGACTCACATTGGCAATGTGATTAGGTACGCTAGCCCATAATTACGCAGTTTAGGATACACCACTGTCCTATTCAGTATTCATGTTCATCAGTGCTCCAGAAATGCAGCAATTATAAAGCATTTACTTGGTCATAGCTTGGATCATAAGTTCAACATTGTACTTACCACCTTAATTAAGGGAAACCCTAGCAAAGCAAACATTTGCTTACTTGTGAATGTCCAAATATATGCTAATCAGCGAGCTAACAGTCACAATAGAAACTTAAACAACAAACAAAACTTACCAATTCTATTCAAATGTTACGCAATGTTAAACAATGAACTGGCTAACTGGTTTTAGGGAGTGTCTGGAGTATCAACAGTTTCAGTCTCCAGCATGTGACCTAATGGTATTGGTAATAATAGTAATAATTGCTATTTTACACCACGTAATGAGCCAGAGGTCTAAACTATCTTCTATGCATTCATTATGACTGTAAAGGATTGGCCGAGTGGTGGTGGGAGAATACAGAAGTTGAAAAGTAAAAAAAAAAGTCCTTTCCTTGACCTCAATGGAAAACGTCATGAGGCCAAGAAAAGATGTGAAGGAGAATTCATATAAGGACTTAGGAAAAGAGGACCGTGGGGCTCAGAGAATTTCTAAGCGACGTAATTATGCGATGGCGGATGTAACTGACGTGACCTGCAGGGATGAAACTACAATGTTCTAAAGATGGACTACAAAAAGTGCATCTTTGACACTGCGCCCTGTGTTGTTTTGATGCAGGCCGTCTAAAGGTGGACAACAAATATTAGGCTACTTCCACCAAGATAAGCAAAAAGGCCTATAGGGTAGCCTACCAGTCACCAAATAATGGAAAGGCTTGTCTCATTGAGAATGCTTTTATCACACTGACCCTCCTGCCCACCCATATTTATCAACATGAATCCCAGTTATTGTACATGTCAACATAGTATTTCTCACAGAAGCGTAACTGTGGCGAGAGGGAGCGACAGAGCGGGAGGAGGTGCTGAGCGAATATATGCACTGCGCGCAGCTCTGTAATCAAATATCATGTTACCCATTTTAAATAGTAAAAAAACAATAATCAAAAATCAATAAGTGGCCGTTAGCATTGATAATGTGGCAAGCCGCCACAAATAAATCAGCATGTTGGAAACACTGAAATAATAGGCTACATTACATTTACTGTAGAGGTCATCCAGCTTGTTCATTGCCTTTATTAAGGCGAGAGTGTCAGCATCTGTGACTGAAGTAAAATTAATTCATGATATTGTTGAACGCTGCCAATACATTGACAAAAAATAACTAATGCAAACTGAGCATTTAATGTAAGCCTACACGCTGCAACATTATTCTCACTTTGATCATTTTACAAGACTAGTAACACAGCTCGAATGCATATTATGGCATAAGAGAGAAAAGGCTTAAAAGCCAGTGGTAACTTACATGGTGATCACCATTGTTCATCCGTCATGGTCGGTGATTTCTCTTTTTTTTATGTTGTACAACATAGTAATACAACACTTAATAGCATATTTCAACAAACCGAAACATAGAGCAGTGTTGATACAGTATTAGATTACAACAAAGCCAAAAGAAAACAAAACAAAAGAAAGAAGCAATTGTGAGTCTTATTCAAATATCATAATGTGCGTGTATTGCAAAATGTTGTCAATGGATTTTATCGTTTGAGTAGACATGTGTCGCTGTTAATCACCATGTGTCGCGAATTGTGGGACGGCATTATCTCCTTTCCTTTCATAAAGGATGGTCCGGTGTACTCCGGTGTACTCTATGCCTCAGCTTTTAGAGAATTGGACCAACTGTTATCTTGGCTGCCACTTCAAGACTTCCAGGTCACTTCACTTTGTTCGACCACAGCCCAGGATTTATTTGTAGTTTACATCAGTTGACGCTGATACTTTTTTACAAAGCTGTCCATGTCAGAGGTCGCACGCCTCTGGAGCAACTAGGTGTTAAGTGTCTTCCTCAGGGACACAATGGTGGATGGGTCACAGTGGCTGATCTCTGAGTAAGTGAAAAAACTATGCAGAAAAACTAAATTATAAAAAACTTCTGGACATCCACATTAGTCAACAAAAAGAAAACACAGGCTAGGCTCATGGATTCCAGTATGTCTGCACCTGAACTGAACCAACTTTCATGAACTCCCTAAGGATCTTTCTACCCCTTACTTTCAAACAGGAAGCTCCTCCTACTGACAAACGTAAGAAACTAATTTTTATAGTATTCTAATTGTGCTAAAATAGAAATGGTGACCATTTAGGTTTGTTTGTGGGCAGAGGTGGGTGAAATTGTCGACCCATCCGCCACTGGCTGAAAGGGAAATGCACAACTGAAAGACACATCTTGTCAGGCCTTCTGTCCCTGCCCCTTTGGTGAACCACAGTTTTCTTGCAATTTTGTGTGTCTGTGTGTGCTTTATTGCAGGAGTGGGATCAGGTGTGCTGGAGTTGGCAGCTGCCCATAATAATCAGTGTCTCCTCCGCTTTATATTTTGGGCTTCCACTTCAGCACGCCGCCAGTTCGGTTAGTCTCGTTTCAACGCTCACAATTAAATTTGCTCAGTTGTTTTGTGCCCTGTTTAACGCCTGTATCTGCATCTACAGTTACCTCTGATAAGCTCAAACCAGCATTGGATTACAAGACACCCCAGAACAATATGACGGAGATCTCAGCTCCTTTAGCGCGTTCTTACGCCAGTAGTTCCTTATATTTGAACAAACTCCCTTCTCATATACCACAGATCAGAGCCACAGTAGCAGCCACAGACCTCCCCTCAGTTCTGAAGATCTATCATGATCTTGCCCCTTTGTTCAGCAAACATAAGGGCCTGTCTCTGCCACCTCACCGCCCTTTAGATTGAGCAACAGATCTCCAGCCCGGTGCTTTCTTACCTAACGGCAGACTCTACAACTTATCTCGACCGGAACAAAGGACCATGGAGGCAGCTGGAATAATCCATTTTGTCCCGTTTTTTCTTTATTGGTAAAACAGATTGTTTTTCTGTGTTTTGACCCTCTCCATATAGAACCACTGACTTTACCAAACATGATCTAGATAAGCCATACCAACTCAAAACCTGCATTGAATTACTAGACTCCTGGCGCTCCCTGGTGTAAGCCCTTACCTGAGCCTATTCAGACCTAAAGGTACCCTTCAGTATTGGACGCCCTGAGATGAGAATGCATCGGCCTATTCCAGCCTTCTATTATAAAAAGGCGTATGACTAACACAGCAAATCCTTCAGTGATTTTGCGTGGTATTTCAACACATATTTTGGTTTTCGTGTGTCATTTTACGCAGTTTAGACTGCATTGACATCTATTGTCTATGTACACTTATTGTCACAGGAAAAAACACTGGGTGTGGGATTTGAATAGCCATGTGAGTCTGACACTAAGATAGTGGCTGGGTGACGTGGTGGATAGTAAGTTGGTCCCTGACCCAGAAGATGTTTGGTTCCTGTGTGAAAGAAATATTAAAAAAAAGACAACATTAATTTTTGGTTTTAATTTATGTTACATAGGTTGCGTAACTTATATGAGTTAGTCATTAATATAGCTACATCGGGTTAGCTACGTTGCAATGTTAGCTACATAGCATTAATTACTAACGTTAGATATGCTACTAGCTAATTAATGATGTTAGAATTGACAGCCCCTACAAAGTCCCTTACCTTAACCATCACCATCACCGCCTAAACTGAAACCACCTATTTCCCCAAAAGTACCAAGAGATTCTTAGTTCAAAGGAGACCCATCATGCTTTTCCATATTTTATGACTTAACTACAATGTTGGATGTTTATGTTAACATGACTAAAGCTTCAAAAAAATGAGGTTAAAGTGTTTAAAAGAAATCCCTGTGAGCAAAAACCTCAGATTTCCTCCTGTTCTGAATGCTCTGCTTTGATTTCCTTTTCTACTAAAGGCTCCGTTCTAAGATAAATGGAGCCAGACGGAGCCTGTATTTCATATATGGTCATTTGCTCTCACAGCAACGGCACAGCAACACTCAGTCTGCCTGTACTGCTCAGCGACAACAACAGCCTGGTAACATGTGTCAGGTCTTGGCCAATTAGAAGACAGGGCTTTGAGAGGGGGGGGGCTTTAAAGAGACAGGAACATCCACAACTTTTTTCAGGCAGAGGCTGAAATCAAGACCTACATCAGTATAAGAAGGACAATTATTTTTTGAACTTTGAATCATGCAAGGCTTCCATACACGGGTCACAGAACTACAATATAGGACTGGAAAAGCAGTATAATTGGCCTCCTTTAATCTCACCTGCATTGTCAATAAACTAGTTGCACGTAATTTCCATTGTGTCTGGGTTCACTTTATTAGTGACACATGTTGTAATGTTAGAGTATTGTGGCAATTGGTGCACAGGCCTGCATTACACATACAGCCAGCAGTCAGCTCAGGGAATATCTATGGCAGCGTTTCAAACCAAACTTACCAGTGGAAGAGGCACAGTCTTGTCCTGAGTGACAGCCGGTGAGCTTGCCAGCAGCACTGGCCAGACTAAGGCAGGCAACCCCAATGTTGCTGGAGAATCACTTACTGTTTTTTGTTTTTGCTTGGGACGCAGATGAGGAGGGGTGTTGTTGAGATATGGACTGTTGTGGAGTCTTGAACTGATAAAAGGACTCATTCATTGGTGGTAGAGCTGTGGGTTTTGTATTGAGCACTGCCTGTATAATATACTGTGGTGAACTTAAAGTTCTTTTGTACTTTGAGTTTGTCATATAGCAATACCTTTAGAAATACCTGTTTTTTTTAGTGATAAGTATGTTGGAGTGATTGTCATGTACTGAGCGACACCGGTCCGTTGTGCATGCACGTAATGTTGTGTGTAAATATATTGAACATTGACAACATTTACATTGAAAGTGACAGATAAAAATTGAGTGGCAGACAAAAAAAAAACTAATAGCAGTGTTGTTTGATATCTAGACTATCAAATGTACTTCCCAAAACTGAAATAAAGGGACTGTAAGGTGACCTCTGGCAGTCATAACAATGACTGTACTCTCTCATGGCAAATGTGGAAGTACCTGCTATTGTTATACCAACAATAAATATAGTGACATCGACACAAGATACTGCGATTCACATTCCAGTGGTTTCTTTTAACTAAGAAGTCCGGCTTTTTAGAAGGCACTAACAACCTACTTTGTCATCTTGGTATGAGAGCTTGAAAAACAACATTGAAAGGAGTCAGGTTTTTCAGGCAAGTCCAGGAGGAGACTGGGGCAAACCCAGAACACACTGCAGAGATCATTCAGTCATGTCAAGAGCCTCCAGGAGAATTTTGAGGAAATAGCTAGCAAGACAGACGTCTGGGCTAACTTACTTGAATCTCCCACCTAGATACAGACAAGTGGCAGAAAATGGACAGATGGTTTGACGGGATTTTAATCTCATTATGTGTTTAATTAAATTTGTTGTTAAAATAAGTGATAGTGCAGTCCATTCTTTACATAGTGATATACCGGCTTAACACACAACAGAATATTTTTAATTCAACAAACATTACGCATACAGCTTTATTGTCAGTCTAAGAAATACAATGTAAATCTCAACAGGTGAAGGCAACTACACAATCTTTCTTCATTCAGTGCAGGCTTGGCCGAACTTCCAGTTACATTTTACTCTTTGTATGAATAAAATTCAAAAAGAAAAAAAAAGACATAAAAATTAATCTTCAATCCAAACTGAGGTTAAGTCTGATCAAATGGATCTGGCGAAAGATTTAGAACCATGACCTATAAAACTCTCCCTAATCTACTGGTTTTCCAGTCCTATATTGTAGTTCCTGTACATGCATGATTCAAAGTTAAGTAAAAAAAAAAAAATCTTCATGTAGGCCTTAATTTCAGCCTGTCTGAAACAAGCTGTAGATGCTCCTGACTCTTTAAGGCCCCCCCTAAAAGACGTTACCAGGATGTTGTTGTTGCTGGGCGGAACAGACAGACTGAGAGTTGCTGTGCCATTCCTGTGCGGAGCAAATGACCATATGGAACACCAGCTCCGTGTGTTGTAGAACGGAGCCGTTGGTAGAAAAGGAATTAACGGAGCGTTCAGAACAGGAGGAAATCTGAGGTTTTTGCTTACAGGGATTTCTTTCTTTAACCTCATTATTTGAAGCTTTGGCCATGTTTAACATGAACATCCAACATTGTAGATGAGTCATAAAATATGGAAAAGAATAATAGTCTCCTTTAAAGAAGATGGTAAATATGAAGGATTAAGATACAAAACATTATTTATTCACATACTGGATTTTCTGACTTTTCTTTTCATAATCCATCAGAATTCAGACCTTTCACATTGTGACTGACATTATAAAAGCACAAATTCAGGGAGTTTGGAGTCACTTGACTTAATTTTGTAGCTTTAACCTTGATCTGACAAAATCTAAACTTGCAACTGAAGTTTGACTTTTAGACCGATGACTTGTCACAGGATTGTACGAGGCAGCAAGGAAAATGGCCCAAATGCAGAAAAAAATGGTGATATAAATGCTTGAATCAAAAGTCCATACAGAACAAGCTGCGACAGGTTAACAGGAATACTTCAGGTAAAAAGGTACAGCCAGGCAGGCACAGCTACAGATTTGGGTCGATGCAGCAAGAACACAAATTCGGCACCTGGGAGAAGACTTTGTCCCACCTCTGGACAAATTACAACCAACTTGTCTTACTTTTAAATACATAATAAACCACCAAGCCAGTCTTGACTTAAAAAAGATGAATTATTTGGAATACAGCATGTTTTGCAAATATAAGAAATTATGACCATGGTTTAAAGACAAATCAGATTTTGGTTGTTTACTTTCATTTTATTGTAATTTTGGTTAGCAATTTGGTTAATTACTTTTTGTTCAGTAATTATATTTCCATTACTGAAACTAGAGTAGTTCATCACAATAATCACTGCCAGATGAAGTAAAATTACTGTAAGATGCTCAACTCAAACTCAAAAGAAAAAGGCAAAAATATAATATGTAAAAAGTTTATATAAACTACGTGCTCAAGTTAAGTACTGTATGTGCAGCTTTTGGGGTCATCTGTAAGCAGAATTTTTAAAAAACGATCCAGAGAAATCTCCTAAAACCTGACAGAAGGAGAAAACCCTGCTTTATCTTTAGAGTTAATTACAGCTGGGAACAGCTCTAAACGTGGTATTCCCTTTTACACACACACACACACGGGGCGTCCAACCGCAGGCTGTTTGCTACTAACCATTAAGGCATGTAAACAAGCAGATTTGGGTGACACCCGACCAGAAATGAGAGCTTTCCCAGGGTGCACTCAGAGATCTGTCCCGTGTCGGTTGGGCTGCGGCTCTGACAGTGTGGCGGTGATAGCGTGAGTTTGCAAAATAACTCCCAGTTGTGAAATGATACGCTCAGCAACGTGCATAATTATTGCCTACAAAATGCTTTATAATAAGTCATATTATTTCAAATGTGGGATGAGGAATGTGAATACAGAAGCAGCAGAGACTATATTAAGAGCTGGTGATCCCCACAGCAGAAAACTATAGTTTTTTCATGTTTATATTTATATTTAAAGTGAGTCTGCTTTAAAAAAAAGTGCTGAAAAATCAAGAAGTTTCATTTTGACTCTTTGTTTTCTTTCTAATTATGAATTTGTCTTTGTAGAGGCGTTGACTCACTAATTTAAAGGCCAACTGTAGTTAATCTGCATGTTTTTTAAAGTGACATGTTCTCCTGTGGTTCCTCGTCTACATAGATGGAGAGTTTCTTTTCAAACAGCCAATTAAATCATTTCATTTAAAGAAACATTTGCATAAAGCACTAACACTGACACTACCAGCAACACTGCCTCACAGCATAAACTTTGACCAACAAAACATATTAGCTTTCCTACTAAAGTGTCCGTCTTATGTGACACAAACACATGACTTGTCTTGCACCTTTTCTTGCTTAATAAGCAGCAAATAAGCAGTTCCCTCAGGGAATAAGTTCTACGAAGTATACGGGTGTAATGTCAGTTGTCAGGCTAGTTACCTGATTTGGTGCAAAAAACATTAAACCTTACCTGCAAATGCCGTTTTGGTCTGTATAGATGCTGGTGTGGCTCTTTGCGCAATGTGTGCTGTCATTCGCGCCGTGTCTTCTGCAGGTGTGTGCGTACTGTTCGCAATGTGTACATACTAGCCCTGCTCCCGTCCGTGCAGGAGTTGCCATTCTTCTCCAACACTCAAGTGGGCGCTGTGGACACACAGAAGAAGAAAGCAAGCAAAGCAGTATGTTTTTTTTTTGCAGTGTATGTTGTCATTGTACAACGTGGGCGGCTGTGGCTCAGGAGGTAGAGTGGGTTGCCCATTAATCGGAAGGTCGGCGTTCAAGAAGATACTGGACCCCAAATTGCCCCTGGTGGCTGTTCCACCAATGTATGAATTTGTCTGAATATTAGTTTCTGTTTGAGCACTTGGTGAATGAATGTGTGTGAATGCAGATGTAGTGTAAAAGCGCTTTGAGTGGTCGAAAAGGCTAGATAGGCAGGTGGAGGGATTATCTCGGCAAAGGAGAAGTACTCACTAACACAGATTGTGACAGATTTGTGAACAATATGAGAGAAATAGGCCTTTTGTGTACATAGAGAAAGTCTTAGATCTGTGAGTTCAGCTCATGATGAATGGGGGCAAAAACCAAAGTGCTGCGTTTATGATTTTGTTCAGTGTAGATATAATATTCTGTTGATCCAGAATAAAAAATCCAGGTGGTAAATTCATTTGAATGTCTAATATGTTTACCTACAAACACAGTTTGTTTGATATAAGTTCTTGGATTTTAACAGAGCAATGAAGGGTTAAGAAAACCTGTATAAGACTGTGCAAACGTGAGTTAATCATGTGTTTATCTCCTGCGGATAACTGCGGATTGATTAACAAAATTAGGGATTGTTTTAATTGACTGGCTAATATGAACCTTTTTTTTGTGCACATGAATGCAAACAACACACAGATCAATTTAGAAATACAGACACAAAGGCAGTTCCAAACGCATGCCACAAAACAGCAACACGAGTCTCAGGGGACATTTCCATATGCTCGCGGCACTGAACCATGAAAACTACACTCACACCTTACAAACTAGTGATGAAAGTGATTCCTCCAAACGCTAATCAGGACCAAAATAACTCGCTTGATCATCTCCTATCAAAGGCCATGGGACTCACCGACACGTGGACAGACTGACAGAATAAATGTAAGTTGACACCAACCCAGTTGTGTCAACAAAAAGGAAAAAAAAAAACACCACTAAAGACGTAGACAGGTAGACATATGTGGGACATGGTAATGACAGGGACTACATTAAAATTAGAAATAAGAGTCAGACAGAAACAGGGTGAAAACAGAATAAAGAAATTAATACCGCTGGAGTCATATGTGGTGAAGACTTATTAGCTGACCTTTTTCAAAGAGTATTTTCAAATAGATCGTTCGTGCTAGAAGGGGTTTGAATTAGTACTGCTGCTTCTACTGACACCAATAGCTGCTACTCTTATTTATATTCTATGTCATTACCACTGGTGTTGCTATTGACATTTCTGGAAGTAGTTATTATTAATTAGGGATGCAAAGACATATTGGCTGGATGGATGGATCCCTTCCATATTGAACTGAAAGCAATACTTTTGTTTTTTATGTCCCAAAAAAACTAGTCAAAGTCCTGAAATGACAGAACTCATTGCTTTTGCAGTCAAAGTTTTTTATTTGCTGTTAGTTGCTATTGGGAACACATCAAAAAATATTCTTTAGTCTTCAACACTCTAAGGGGATACGATGTTATCCTGTTTGATTGACAACTGAGTCAGCAGGGGTACAAGACAGAATAGGAGCGAATTTGAAAGACATGATGTGTGAAAATACAAACATGGTGGGAAATTGCTTTGCCCTCCAGTGTATTTTACATTTTTGTATTTTTTTTGTTCTTCACTACTGAATGCACTGTGTCTCACAGACATAGGCCCAATCCCAATGTCCACCCTCACAGACTTGCAGACTTTGAGAGCTTGGGGCCGTCCCACTGTCAAATCGCCAAGTGCGCGAGGGCTCTCTCATGGACATTTTGAGCCCTTTTTAGACCCTTTTCGTAAGTCTGCATTTCTGCAGACTTTGGCTGAGGGAATAGCCCACAGTTCATAGCGGTATGACGTGAAACACAGGGGTTACCAGAGATATTTGGAAATTATATATTGACATTTAGGCTACCTGTCCTCCACTCTGTAGGGCGAGAGCCTGCAGGACTTAAGAATAAGCCAAAAACATAAAATATAAAAGTGTGCAACGTGTTTCAGCGTCATCAAGGTAACGTGATAAAGTGGCAAAGTGCTGTCCCGTTCCTGCTTACAGCATTTGAGCCCTTGCAGCCTCTTAAACTCAATCACTTTCCAGGTAATGTCAGTAAAGTCTCTGAGGGATTGAGACATGGATTGAACAGCTGTCTCTTCACCTAGCGTCCCTAGTGTAGTTAGCACTAGTGTTGTAGTACTCGAGACCGGTCTTGGTCTTGAGACTGGTCTTAAGACCACATATTGATGGTCTTGGTCTTGTCTCGGACTTGTCTGCATTCGTACATTGAGGACTCGGGATTTCATTTAAAGAGCAGTCAAGACCATAACTTTGGAATATCAACTAACTGCTTTGGATTGTCTGATTTGTTAACATCCTGACTTTGATTGGATCCAAACCTATTGCTTCAAATACAACCAATAACCCTATTTAAAAACGTGTTGTTCCCCTTAATGACTGTCACCCCTCCCTGCGATGGTGAACATGGAAAAGGAGCGTTAAATAAAGCTGCTTACGTTTATTTCAGCTCTTAGTGTTTGTATGTGGGCGTTTTTATGGGAATCTGGATCTTTCAGATCAATTTAAGAAGTACCTATGATCTTGTTAAACATTTTAGAGTGTATCATGTCATGTGGGGATCTGGTCGTGGTCTTGACTCGGTCTCGCCCTCCCTCAGTCATGGGCTCGACTTCAGCTCCTAAAAGCCTTGGTCTTGTCTCGGTCTCGATAAACCCTGGTCATGGTCTTGACTTGGTCTTGGTTTGGGCAGTCTTGACTGCACTGGGGAATGAGGAACAGGTGAGCAGGTGGATGTGGGAGTCAGGTGACTGGGACTGGTGGGAAAGTCTCAAGGCATCTGGTGGATGGATGAAGAGTGGCAAGTCTGGAGAACTCCTGGAAACGCAGGGAGCAGGGGAAGTGCGAAGTGTCTGGAGACAGGGACAGAGGGTCAGACTGAGCAACATAAAAACAACGGAGGCATACCAAGGCATGACTTGGCATTTCAACTTGGAACTATAAAAATTGTGCAGCGGACATACTTTGAATTAATCCAACAGCTGCCATTGGCAGTGCAGACCAACAGACAGACAAGAAATCACATGTTTAGGACCAAATGCAGATCCAAAAAAACAAAAAGTCTTGGTCCTGAAATTACAGAACTCACTACTTTTATAAAGTTTTTTATCTGCTATTGAGAGGCTGTTGGGAGCATGATGTGTGAAAATACAAACAAGGTGGGAAATTGTTTTCCTATATGTCTTTTAAAATCCCTTTTCCCCTCCAATTTTGGAATGACCAGTTCCCCTCAGTCTGTGTTTTTTACTGCTGAATTTCTGTCGTTGATGGAGTGGTGAAAGTGTAGGAAGCACTGTGTCTCTCGGATGCGGATATGCATTAATTCAGCAGCTGTCTCTTCACCTAACGTCCCTAACACAGTGACAATTGCATGATCCCTCACCAGCTTCCCACCCACAAACACTGCAAAATATGTTTGATGGGGCGAACAGCCAAAACAGAAGCACCATTGTTGGGAACTAAACATGTTTTTTTCTAAACCAACCACCCCAGCACCCCTACTCCTGTATCTCTTTAAAAAAACAGAATTGGCATTGTAACTCAGAGGGACAGCTGTATCTCAAACATCAGTATCTCAAATCCTGACAGATATTATGACAAATATATAGTACAGCACTACTACAAATGCTGTAAAAAATATTTAGATGCAAAACTATGTTTAAATACTTTTGCAGAATTTGGACAAAATATTCTGTCATCATTAAACACAACAAGAAGCTGTAAAAAAAAAAAAAAGGAGCAGAGACGAACAAGTTATACTATTCATATTTATTTGAAAACAACAATCCATTTTTTCCCACTTCTACTGCGATTCCTTGTTGCAACTGGGTTCATACATGATATTTGTATTAATTCCACAGAACACCATCACAAAAGTTACCCTTTTATATGCACGTTTACCTTTTTTTTGTCCTTTTTTTTTGTATTGTTGTCATTTCTAAACAATGACTTGTGCTTTGATATCTTTGAAAGAGAGAAAGAGATTTTTTTTTAAAGACATCATTGTCGTCATGATAAGTGTACATAACAGAGGGAGGATCGAAATAGAAAAAAGTCGTAAGAAGAGGATATACTGGTCGAATACACACCGATACAGAATACAGAGATACACACTCACATTGCAGCCTGCCCGACTCCACCCACAAACTGTCGAAAGAGAAAAGAGTTGTGCCACTGAAATCACCACAACCCCCAACTGCTTCCTTCTTCTCCTGGTTTTAGGATTTTTAAGTACGCTAATTGTTGCCTTGCAACAAATACACTCCCTGCTGTTGAGCAGAGTTTTGGCTAAATATTGCTTAGCTACACAAAGAGTATCCAGGAGAGGAGGAGGGGTCACAGAAGGGTCAAAAAAAGCAGTGCAGAAAGCCTCAATATCACGCCTGTTAACTGTATTATAATGATCATTTTTTTCCAGACAATTTTGGGGTTCAGAGTGCAGAGCAGTTCTCCTCCTAAACACTTCCATTTCAATCAAAAGTTTGCAGCAAAAAAAAGAAACTGACTAGAGTGCTGGGACTTTCATAGCAGAGATCCTAAGAAATATAAGGTGCATTTGTCAGAGAGTTTGGTGCATGTGTTTGTGTATATGTGTCCCCAGAAGTAAAGCCATTAAATAAGAGTCTCGTGGGTTGATTGCCATGGCCACATGTGCGTCAATGCCAAAAAAACAAACTAAATAAATGTATGTGTGTGTTTAGGGGAGTTGACTGAATATTTACACGGACTGGAATGTTTTCCCTGTTCAGGTATCCGACAAATAAAACCGTATTCATTCAAGCAAAGTTGTTTTTCATAATGTGGAGCTACCTCCTTTAATATTTGTCTCGAACGCTGATGGAGGCACTGTTGGGGGGGAGGAGTGTGTGTGTCTGTGCGTGCGGGAGGGCTTTGAAATCAACAGTTAAGCAGAATGCCACGGTGCAAGAAGGCATGTTCATTCACTTAATGCTAAGAGCAAATCTATGCCTCATAAAAATCAAAACCAGAAATAATACCACAAATGTAAAAAAAAACAAAAACAAACAAGAAAAATCACAACCAGGGACAGGCTACGAGCAGCAGAGAAAATGTACAAGCAAACTACCGCAACCTTAATGTGGATGTCATTCTAAATGTTAAGTGCAGATAGATAGATAGATAGATAGATAGATAGATAGACAGGTTGATAGATTTTATATACTGTATGTATTCATATGCTGGGTAAATATTCTGGTAAATCTTACTTCTATGTGTATATACCTCCAAGCAGAGGAGGCTCACTTAGACGTATATAAATAGGTCTAACATATAAAGCCATATTACAGTGTACATATCCTCGCCCTAATGTAAGCGATAGCAAAAAACCCATGCTTGACATAGAAAAAGGCATCCACGACATTTAAGAAAAAATTTACAATTTATGAAACATGGTAACAATAATAAATAGTATTATAGAATTGCTGCTGTACACAAAAAAAGCCATTTTTAAAATTTCACTCATATAAAAATATGTTTTAGTGCAACCGTACGTAATAGTAATATTCATAACTTCACATCGCTTGTCGAGACTTTAAGGTGTCTAAAAGAAACAAAAGAAACACAGGAGGTGGGGGAGGAGGAGGAGGAGGAAGGGGGGGGGTTGCATTTATTACAAAGCTGATACGCAAAACGTGATAGTATTGTATTTACATTTACCTCCTTCCTGTTTTGTTTGCTTATAAGAATATAAGCAAAAACAAACAAACAAACAAAAGATTAAAGAAAAGGCACACACATAGCTGTCTGAATTCCTTTTTTTTTCTTTTTTAAGTACCGCTTAACCAGTGTCCTTCTTTTTATAGCAGATTTTGGTCTGGCTCATGTGTTGGTAGGAGTTAACGTACATGTGTAACCGTATGCAGATCCTCTTTAAAGTCTTTAAATAAGAAAGTTTCTGAGAGCAGGCCCCGGTTAGAGCAGGCATGCTGTGCACAGACATTAAAACTGCAAACTGTCCATTTGTGTTATAGTCTTTTTTTTGACAAGAGCTGTTTATCTTTGTATGCATTGTGTTTGTTTGTGTGTGTGTGTATGTGTGTGAGAGAGAGTGTGTATGTATGTATAAACTGAAGTAGAAGTATATGTGTGTAAAGTGTGCAAAAGTATTTTCTCTCTCTGTTGCACTTCATCCCTTCCTATTATCCAAAAACAAACAAACAAAAAACCCGACATCCATCGTTTCCGCTCCTCTTGTTCCTCTGCAGCCCTACGACACATCTTTGCTTCTTTTTGTGCTTTCTACCTCCCTCTCTCTCTCCAGATGGAGAGGTTTGGACGCTGTTAGAGGCTGGAGGGTTTCAGATGCGGGGCTGGGAGGATGCGAGGAGGAGGAGGAG
>JAPMOB010220008.1:0-28291 GCA_029875015.1 Lepomis gibbosus | reverse complement strand
GTGTGTGTGTGTGTGTGTGTGTGTGTGTGAGTGTGTGGGTGGAGTTACATTACAAGTGACCTATGGCTGAACCCTGAAGACACTTCCTCTAACTGTGCTTTGGCAGAGGGCACACACACACACACACACACACACACACCAGAGTTGTTGTGGTTTGAAAACAGTCAGCAAATAATGAATCCTGTTAAAAAGCCATTAAGACGGAATGACACAGAAACGTCAAGAGTGAGATACTGTGCTGTCCACATATTGGGACAAATTATGATTTGATGTTTTGGCAACACTGTTTTAGAAACTTTCATGCTAATCAAACCCTCGCATGAAACTGAAAAAGAAAGAAAGAAAGAAAGAAAGAAAGAAAGAAAGAAAGAAAGAAAGAAAACCAATAGTAAAACGTAAAAGATAAATAGTAATAATAGTAATAGTAAAAGATAAAATAAAAAATAAAAATAGGGCAAGAAAAGAGGGAGCAACAGAGAGAGACAAATGGAGAGGAGGAATAAGAGAAAGAGAGGAGAGGGAATGACCTCTGTCTGAACTCACTAGTGAACTTCTGCCTCAGTGTACTCCAGTTAACCTGTCACACACACACACACACACAGTGCCAGGAGGCACAGTTTCAGCTTATATAATGGAGAGCAGGATAATATGTGTGTTTCCAGTTCAGCTTTGGAAGTATGAATGGGAGCTGATCCCAGCATTAGTCATGTCAGCACTGACTCCTGTCTTTCTCTCTCTCTCTTTCTCTCTCTCTCTCTCTCTCACACACACACACACACACACAAAATGCACGAGCATGCATGCACTTCAAAGTTATTCAAAGCGCCGCAGAGAAAACAGTGTCCATCACTGCCAGCTGTCATTTTACAGTTTCTCCATTGCTCAAACACATTTCTTAAAATTATAAGGTCTCCAGTCAAAACCATCAAATCTTGCTGAAAAACCCAACTTTGCCTTCAGACATGACACACACACACACACACACACACACACACACACACACACTACTTAGTGTGCTGTACAGTACAACACACCAAAAAACAAACTATTCTGCTCCAGGTTCTGGGACAGATTCCCGTCCTCCTCCTCCTCATCTCCCTTCTGTCCTTTCTCCTCCTCCAACTCCTTCCTTCACCTCTTCCTCCTTTCCACACTGCTCTTACTCCTCCTCCTCCTCTCTGGTGTCCTCTACCTCTTCCTCAGATTTAGAATATTTATCTGTCTATTGAAGCTTCTGATTAGTGTTTTATCAATTCTAACTGTTTGTGTTTCCACCTGGGTAGCTGTGTGCTATTTGGGCTTAACCTGTGCTGATTGAGTGAACAATATTGAATGTCAGTGCTTTCTCAATGACCACATGGTGTCGGCTATGAGAGATGGGGGGTTTGTGTGTAGAGTTTAGAAAAATGGGCGTGCTTTTTGAAAAAAGTTTTTTTTATTCAATAGCAAAAGAATATGTAATTAAAGACGGAAAAATCTGAACCTGTAATGAAAAATCCTGCCTAAACATTTTTCGCAGATTAAAAAAATGAGTATTTTCCCCCCCCTGTTCTTACATCATGAACACATGAGAGAAGACAATTTGGTGATAATTCATTTTTCACTTCCAATGTATTTGTCAGACTGAGCTGTAACCCCTTCATTCATAATACACTGAAAAAGAAAATACTTCTGTTTTTGCTTCCATTCATCATGAGCTGAACTCAAAGATCTAAGACTTTCTCTTGGTACACAAAAGGCCTATTTCTCTCAAATATTGTTCACAAATCTGTCAAAATCTGTGTCAGTGAGCACTTCTGCTTTGCCCAGATAATCCATCCACCTCACAGGTGTGGCATATCAAGATGCTGATCGGACAGCATGGGGATTGCACAGATGTACCTTTGGCTGGCCACAATAAAAGGCCACTTTTGTAATACGGCCCCTGGTTTCATTCCTTAATGACCTCTATCAAAGACCAGTGAGGAGACGGGGCAGGTGAGGCTGAATCCAGGACATTTTGTACAGGATGATGGGGCGAGTGTTTACAGCCCGTCCCAGGATGAAGTCACGTTTCCTTCCACCTTACTGTCCATCCATCAGCACCACAGAGGAAATCGTTTCCTAGTGGAGGTGGAAAGTTTATGACCAGCAGCCTCATGATCAGATGATCCTCTCTGACACAAGGAATGCTGGATGTGTGGACACATCTGCAGAAGATTGCTGTGGATGGATTGAACACCAAAATGATCATGGTCACGTGTCCTGATAAGAACCAGGAAAAGAGATCATACTTCTCCTGTATTAGCTTCTCTGCACTGGCTGTAAAATGGAAGAAAGTAGTTGTAGAGTTTAGAGAAATGTGAGTTATATCTAATATAGGCTTTTTGAAAAATGGAGTTATGGTTTAGAAATTTTGGTTCAAAAATCCGCTTATAGTGTTTAAGCAATGAAGAAAAACTGCTCTGATAGTTGGTCTCACAGTGAACTATAAACAGTAAGAATGTCTGGATTGCTCTGCAGCTCTCTCTTCCTGTGAAGTCTGAGTACTGCATGTAAGAGCAGTTAAAATGTGATTATGTGTTCAGTGTCACTTCTCTGTTGTGTTATTTCTGTTTAATGGTGTTAGGAAGATGATGTCACATCATCACCACAGCTGCCCGAGTCTGTGTATCTGCAAATAACACACTGAAGGAACAGCCTGTAATAAACTGGCCAGAGTTTAAATGCAAATGATGAATGAAGTGGATTCTACCAGAGCTGACAGAAGGAGTGAAAAAGAGAAGGATGACTTAACAATAACTTTTATGTCCAGACATCCTGTAAGATAACATCAGTAAAGGAGACGTGAACATGGCTGCTGTGTGATGGATCCAGACATGAACACACTGGCATCAGGGCTTCAGCGGCTTTTTATCTCTTAAAAGGCCTTTTACTAAAAAATCTGTGATGCAGTTTGAATATAGTGATGTGTTCCGCAAAAATAAAGACTCACAGTTATCAGTGCAGACCAGCATGTTTGCTCTCTGTAGCTGTTACCTGTTTAACAAACACCTGCACATGAAGAACAACCTACAGTCTGTATTTATACTGCATCCTGCTCAGAGGCACAGCATCACTTCTACTGGCAGAAGGAGTTTATATTATTATCTGCATCTGCATTTATTGATATTCTAGTTGTGATAACATAATTGAATTACCCAGAATATGATCGTGGTATCTTTTGAACATTGCAAATGATTTATTAGGCTAAATCTTTCAGGGGGAACTGAAATGTGTAGCCTTACTCTCATCTATCATCAATAACTGATAGACTATCCAATAAGAAGGCGTGTTGGTCAGTAAAAGGCTTCTGCGCAGGCTGCTCTCTTGTGCCCCTGTGGCTCAGGAGGAGGAGTGGGTTGTGTCACTAATCGGAAAGCTGGCTGGCGTCAGCAGCTGTTTACACTCCTCAGGTCACGATTACAGCGTTTGAATTGGTGTGATGAGCAGATCTGCTCTGACCTTAGGCTTTGTGAAATTTCACATGTTTAGGCCATATGCATAAATCATCCACCCAACTAATTCTTTTCTCCGATGTAAAGACATTTCTCTCCGCCTCAACCGGTCTCTGCAACCATGCCATTTCTTTATTGGGTGTTTTATTTAGACGATCTTTAAATGTTTAACCTTTAAACAGCAAAACTTTGTTCTATTTGTTTCTTTGGTGACTAGTGGCAGCATGGGCCATTTTCCAACCTTGGTAGTGAAGTAATTTTTCACCGTGTTGTCCATCATTAGGTGGCCTGCATAAAACAACAGGGTAAGAACGCACTGGGCGAAGTATCTAAGATGCGTTTTTTGTAGTCCATCCTTGGAATATTGTCACCAGGGCAGACCCACGTGGCCTAAATAACATCCGCGTCCAAGTGCAGTCCTCCTTATGAATTCTTCACATTAGGTAAAGGAAAAGTGGATAGAAAAGGACACAAGACTAAGAATCCGACTGCAGCCGTGGGATGCAGTTTGTAGTATGGATTTCAGTCATTGCACAAAACTGAACAATTCAGGAATACACACTAAGTGGTAAAAGATGGGTGATGGCCTCCAAATTCGGGCAAAAAAAGGATGCTTTGGTTTGTTGTACTGGCCATAAATCACTGCAAGATCCTGGAGATGCATCACCAAACATGGCATAGGCCTACATACAAGAACACAGTTTTGATTTGATTTTGTTTTCTCAACATAAACACATGGAATAACAGCACCACCTAGTGGTGAAGATCACACAGCGCAAGTCTCATGTACATGGTCAATGATGTGTCCACCACCTTTTTCCAACTTTCAACCACTTACAATCAACGTCCTTTTGAGATTGAGCATCACCTGTAGATATTTCTATTTTCTTGTTACTAAATTGTCAGCTGAATGGATTTTTGTCGTGCTGAGCCGATCATCAGTAACTCGGTTAACCTGACACAAAATCAAAGGTAAACTTTCACCAGTTTATTATGTACATTCATCCCTTTCTAAAAATGTGACTTTTGTGATCCATGGTTTAACAGGAAACACTGTATATTACTGTGGGTGTGATTTGAAAATTCTTTCATGACTGCAAAAAGGTTCTTCCTTAGTAATTTTTCAATCTACTGTCATCAACCAATATCCTGTATGGAACAACAAAGAAAATGTAAACTCATTTTTAGGCCTAATTCATTTCTAGTGTCTTCCCCTGAATATCCTGCCTGAACCCCTGCATTGAAATAGGGCTGCACGATTAATTCATCTAATCTCAATGGGATGTCTTCATGTGCGATTACATAACCAAAAAGTGTGCGATTTCTGAAACAGAAAAGGTGTGTGCTCATTATCCCCGCCCACACCGGGCTCAGGCGCTCTACAAACAGAAAAAATGATTCATGTATTGCCCTGTTTGCACCTTGCACTTTGTGCTGTTTCACATCTTGGCCAGGACATCCTTGTAAAAGAGATTAAAAATCTCAATGGATTTCTTTCCTTGTAAAATAAAGGTTAAATAAATAAAATGATTCATGTGCAGTGTAAGAGCGCCTTTTAAGACAACAACCTAACCCCCTTCCTGCCCGCCACTAATTGGTCAAAACATAGTCAGACTCGCCACCGGCGGTGCTCAGATCGCTCTGTGACAGAGACAGAGAGACGTCGGCAGCAGCTGAAGCAGTAAGAAGGAGGAAAACAGGGACAATATAGGGAACGTTGGGTTTGGCACACTGGCCATTTAACGTTAACTGTATCGGCATAGGTGTCATTTACACTGGGGACACTGGGGACATGTCCCCACCACTTTTTGAAATGGCTTATTTTGTATTTGTATTTGTTAAAATGGTTCTGATAAATTGCTTGCAACAAGAAATGTAAAATACCAATGGAGAATGCTTTGAGAAAGATTTATTTGCACAGTAAGAAACATGCAATGCAATAAAAATATCTAAGAAACAAATTTGTTCAAGAAAGTAACTTAAGCTAAAAAAAAAAGTTGCTGATAGGTGTATATTACTTTCTATTTTATTGTCACCTTACACCTGAATTTTGTGTTTCCCTTTGTATATATAGAAGAAATTTCAACCATAAATTGGTCTTGAAAATGTCTCCAAAATGCAGGAAATTAAGTGTTTAATGATCAAAATCTTCTGGGGGAGGACCACCAGACACACCAAATCATGTCACAGCAGAGAATATTTATTCTAATATCTTCTTGTTATGTTTCTTGAGCAAGTGTATCACAGCACCCCTAATCGGAGTCCTTAAATGTCCCCAACACTTTTCAGCACAAAGTGACCCCCTTGTGTATCAGTGCCTTTTGTTATTCTACATGTTCAACTTTTCACAGAGCAGATGTGCTTGTCAGTCACTTTTCGTCAACTGACCAATCACACCCTGGATGGGCGGGACATTAAAAAAAGTTTGACGTTCTCCAGCAAACTTTCAAATGTTAAACAATATGATTGTCGACAAGTTGGTTAGCAATAACAAATAACACACCAATATAGAGACTTTTTCGTGCACAAGGATTAAATAAACCCCACAGAAATGACACTGTGTAACTGTATTCATCCATCCATCCATCGTCAACCGCTTATCCTGCGTACAGGGTCGCGGGGGGCTGCAGCCAATCCCAGCTGACATTGGGTGAAAGGCAGGGTACACCCTGGACAGGTCACCAGTCCATCGCAGGGCCAGAAACTGTATTCAACTAGTGGTAAAAAGTATACTATTATATGAAAATATAATAACTACTGTAATATAGGCTGTTACACTAGTAACTGAACATGATACTCTTCATTTAATGTTATGTTATACTAATACACTCATGTAAAGTAGCTCCCCCAGCAGGTATCATTTTTAAGGTTTCAAAACATCTTGCTGAAGGACTGCAGCTGAAAATGAGCCAGTAGGCTAACACTGGTACATTTACAGTAATGTGATTAATGTGTGCTGTCCTTATAAATAAATAACCAGAAAAACAGAAATAGTGGATATAGCCTCTGCAGTGGACAGATGTAGATTTAGCCTGTGCCAGTATGCCAATATTTGCTCCTTCTAGCCGCCTCCTCACAGAGCAACACGCTGCCTTGGTTCTGTTATAAATGTTTTACTAGTTATTGTTACAAACATTGTTGCTTGTTTGAGTTTGTTCAAGATGAAAAATACACATTTCAAAATGTCATGTTTTGTGCATTTTCCTTGATAATCAAGGAAGTAAACTCATAGCACCATTAGTTCCATTATAATGGAATGGTAAATCACAATATTGTCCACAATAATAATATGACTTTGTCTCCACATCGTGCAGCCCTACATTGAAAACACAACACAAAACGTTTGATAAATCCATTTTAATGGAAAATGTAAAACCCTTTTGAACTTCAATGTACAAAGCATGTAACACTTGCACTTTAAAATGTGAACTTGAAGCAAGCCATGTTTTAAAAAAATACCTCAGTGAATGTTTATATGTATATATTTACACATTATAGTTTTCATTATTTTATCTTTTAACTTCAAAAGTTCACCATTTTAAATCTTAAAACAAAAACAAGACAATCCATTCTTTTTTAAATAAATTACATCTTTTTTGTAAATGTCTCAATGTTACAGCAAATACTTTTTTTTCATAAAATGCTGACGTGTAGAAGCCATTTTTTTTCTTTCTTTACATAATACAACTTTACACAGTCTTTACAATAGTTTGGCAGTTCATTTTCAAAAAATGTATTTATGGCATGAGGACTGTAGAGCATCAACATTTCCCAAAGTTACAGGCATTAGCTGGTGTGTGTGTGTGTGTGTGTGCGTGTGTGTGTGTGTGTCCTCCATCACAGTAGAGCCGTATTACAACTGAAAATCACATAGCAAAGAAAAAAAAACTGTACAAGTCACATTTACATCAATGCTTTTTTCTTTCAATAACATCGCATACTATAGAGCTATAAAATAAATACATCTTCACAGAGGAAATAAAACAATAGAACTAGAAAAAAGGACATGAACAGACAAATCACAGAAGGAACAACAAAGGAGGGAGCAGCAGAGCTCACTGCCTGCTGACTGAAACATCTGAGATTTCTGTTTTGCATTTTTTTCCCCCTCAAACCTTTTTTCTTGCTTTTTTTTTTTTTTTGATCCTGATGCTGCTTGCTGCTGGTGATGCTGACGTGATCAGCTAAATCTTCTGTCCAAGACGTTGTGTGGGCTGCTGCTAAAGACAGGGATTAAACCTCCTGGCCTTTATAATCCACAGCAGATTACAATGAGAGAGCAGCAGTGTCTTCATCATCAAACCTGTGAACAGTCTGAGTCTCCATGGAAACTGGATCTTAGCTAAACGCACCATCATTCACACTAGAGTTCCGTTTTGTTTCTTTGGAGGCTTGTAGTGCTGTTTCACTCCAGCGTAGTGGCTTTTATAAGGCTCACAACCAACATGCTGCCCCCTCTTCATCCTCTGTCCTCCCTGTGTTCTGAGTTTATGAAACATTAAGAGGTGTGGTAGTTGAGGTTTAATCCCTGCCTATCCAGTGGCCCCTCATGTCTTGTGTTTGTCTCCTCTTGGCACTGAAGGTTTGGGGTGATGATGGAGATGGGCGTGGCTCTCACAGGTTACCTGGATGCGTGATGCAGGTGCACTTCCCATGGGTCACATCACCACCTCTTGCAGTCACGTGATACAGTCCTCCACGTGAGGAGGTGAAAGTAGGCAGAGCGAGGTGCTCATGGGAGTCATGTCCCTCTCTTGAAGGCGTGGACGAGGCCGATGGGGTGTCATGAGTTCTCTTCCTCGTCGGCTTCCTCAGCACTGTCCCTCTTCAGGGAGCTCACCGCCTCTTTTACACAGTGGTACAGGATGTTCTTCACCTGAGGAAGAGGAGACAAGAGTTTTCACAGCTGCACGTATTCCACAAGAGTTTCATTACCAATGTCAGACTGGAACAGAAGCTCGTAATTCAGTCCTGAACCAAAAACTAAGTGTAGTGTTTGAAGTGGCTATGAGCCAATCAAGTGTTGTATACCAGAACTGAACACACAGCACAACCGTATAAAGGACAGGTTGATATTTTCATGTCCATCTTAAAAGCAACAACCAAGTCCCCATATGAACAGAAACTGGTTTTACTGCTGGCCATCAGGAGATTCCTCTCTGATGCACTGCCAATGGAAATGATGGAAATTGTGCTTTGGCAGCTTGATTTCAATAAATTAAGTGAATACTTTCCAAAGTGTGTTTGCTGAGCTGCAGTGGCGAGATAGTAACACCCAGAGGTATTCTGCCCTCATCACTCCCACTGTCAGAACAGGAAGAACAATTACAGCCTGTTTCTTTGGGCACCTGACCGTTGTGAACCTACACCACCAACCAGAAGAGGGGCTGCACATGTGCAGCAGAGCAGATCAATACATCTTGGTTGTGTTTAAAATTTCAGCAGCTCAGCAAAGTCGACATTTTGTGTTATGGATTTCAAACAGATATATATTTTGCAGTTATCTACAAACAGTAACCTTATATAACATTAGCAAAAAAAAATCCATTAAAACGGGACACAGTAAAAACCTGGTCTAACTGTGGATTCAGATCCCTTATTTAGAAAGACACAGTACTGTCATTTTCATCTTCTAACACCACATTAAGACTGCATTGGAAAAAAAAACAAGATATGAATTTCAGGGAAGTCTCTGTAGTTATCTGTAAGTACAGACTTGGGAAAATCTACTTTTAAATAAATGATAAAGCTCTGGGACGTCTGAGGAGACAGTTGGCTTCAGCACTGTAATACGGAAGAAGTGTGGAACCATCAGGACTATTCAAGCAGAAGAATCCTGGACAAGCAGGTGACTAAGACTCTAGAAGCCACTAAGAAACACATCTCTGCAGCAAAGTGTAATCACTGTAGAATTATTTCACGCAAACATACAATTTATAGTGTTAAGTATAATGTTGAAACAGGATTTCTCATTTGTGGGCATCTAGTTTGAGTTAAAAACAGTGTAGGCATCATTTATTTGAACATTATGTCCTATTTCTACTATAGTTGTTCAACATATTCTCCACTGATCAGCTGCCCACTGTCTCACAGAGCAGCACCAAACAGAGCTGATCTAGAGTTTTTTTTTTTTTACTATCCTGCAGGCAGACAGACAGACAGACAGACACTCATGTACAATCTTGTTTATGGGAGGATGTGTGGAGTGTATTCAGAGCAGAGGGACTCGATGTCCTGAGAACGTCACTCATGATGACTCATTCTGCCATTCTGTCTGTCCACCTTTTGTAATGACACACACACACACACACACACACGCTCTCTAAATAAAAGTGAAAGGCAGGCTGCTACAGGGAGTGAGACAGGAGGAAGGAGAGAAGCTGACTCTGAATCAGTAAAACAAAAACCTCTGACAGAAAGCGCATTCACGCTACATTAGAAAAGGATTTTAACAGTGCTGTGTTAAATAACTGAGCTGTGTTCCATCACCTGTAGTTTGTCCTCGTAGTTGACCTCCTCTTTATTGGGTCGGAGCTCCTGGGTCAGGTGGAAGGAGTTGGCCACGTGTTCAGGAGACACAAAGTCATTGATGACCTGAACACAACTGTGGAGGTTCTGGACCTGACAGACAGGACAGAGGGTAGAGGGAGGATGTGAGGACACTTTACTGATCCCTGAACTCAGAAAAGAGCTGGATCCAATCAAAGGGTCATGTGAAAAGACAGAAACTGACTGATGTTACTATTCAAGAACAACACGTCATCTTGTATGTGAAAAAGTATGAAAACATGAACAGCAGCATTGTGGGCGTTGCAGAATCACTTCACTTTACAAAGAAAATAAAAATACATGTGAAAATATGCCAGAAATCTGAAATGTGTCTGTAGAGATTTTCAGTAATCCTAGTTATTCAAGGGGGGTTAAAATCAAGAGCAACTGAACTTGGCTGAAGATGCTTGAAGATGTTTGGCCTCACATCCAAGAGGCTTCTTTAGTTCTGACCTGAGGGGGTTGGGGGGGGGGTTACCTGTGTGGTGATGATCTGTGTGTGTGTGTGTCTTGTATTTACCTGGTGCATGGCCCCTGCTGGAATAAGTACAGAATCTCCCAGGAATTGAACTACAGTCCAGCCCTGAACTCCGTGTTCATCCAGCAGCCGCTGACGCTGCTTCCTGCTCAGGTACAAGCTCTGTTCTCTGATTGGGTCCTGGTCCAGCGACACATCCAGTCCCTGCTCCGTACAGAGCTGAGGTGGTGGTTGGTAAGTGGGGGAAGAGGGAGGTGTTGGTGAGGTCAATTTTTCTACTGAAGACATTTTTATTTAAAGCTGCTGCAGTTATTCAGTATCTTTATCAAAGTGCTGACCTTGTGCAGGAACTCTCGGACTTTGTCCATGTCTCTGTTGAGGTAGATGTGCCACAGCGCCCCCGGTGTCTCACTGGAGTCTTTCAGCCTTTTCCGAACCCCCTCATCTACATCCTCCTCCTCCAGACGCTTCAGCACTCCTACACACAAAGACACACACTCATGTTTCTAAAGCTGCATTTAATTATCATTTCATTTTTTTCAAAAATATATCAAATAATCATTCAATAATTTGTCTTTTAGTCTGTCAAAAATACATCCATCCCACACACATCACTAGTTTTGATCTTAACTGTAAAAAAAAATCCTAAGCTATTTGGTTTACAATGATATGATACATAAAGAAAGCAAATCTTTACCTTTTAACTAACAATGTTTAGTCTTTTTGCTGAATATGGGAATTAACTGTTATTTATCCATTATTCATGCAGAAGATAATGCTGTCTAACAAGGCAAGGCTGAAAAAGAACACCAAAAGAAACTGACATGTGGGTGCCGTTTCAGCAAGCTAGGTAGTATTTGATTGTGTTACTGCATTTCAATTAGGGGTGGGATGGCACAATGGTTAAGATGCCCGCCTTTGGTGTGAGAGACCCAGGTTCAATCCCCACTGTGTCCCTGAGCAAGACACTTAACCCCTACTTGCTCCAGAGGCGTGCGACCTCTGACATATATAGCAATTGTAAGTCGCTTTGGATAAAAGTGTCAGCTAAATGAATAAATGTAATTGTGTATCAAGTTCTCATTTATCTTTCTTTCAGGATCAGTGTGTTTGCAGCTCTTAAAGCATCTGTTTCCTTAAGGCGCCATTTTTCTGTACTCTGTAAAGTGTGCTGTGAAATAAACTGACAAGAATTAAAAACTAAATTTTCAAGTCTGTGACTAAAGTCAAGTCAGCTCTTTGAAGGGAGATATTTGGATATTTCCAAGGACGACAAGTGTCAGTGTGTGTGTCTGTGACTCCTGGTGTTAATTATGATGAGTGGGGGAGGAGGGGAGCAGAGCTGAGACTATAGGTAACAAATAAAAGTCAGGGTCAGCATGTACTTTTCAGAAACACACTAAGGTGGCCGTCACTCTTGTAAATGAAAAAGTATTTACTTCACATGGTGCAGCTGTCCCACTGATAGTGACAGCAGTATTTAGCCCAGTGTTGGACAGATCTCTGGCTACTCCAGTTTAGATTAAAAGGATGACGAGGTCCGACACCTTTCTCTTAACCCAGTCTCGTCTAATTCATTCCTTCCTTGTTTTGTTTTTCTCCCTTCCCTCCTGTACAGTAACTGAGAACACCTTCATGTTAGTCCACGCAGGCCTCTAAGCTGAGGATTTAACTGACTGCAGTAAGCCTTACCAGTTTTAGACAGGACTCCATTGCCTTTAGCTACTCCCACATAGACCAGAACAGAGACGACATCTGAAACTTCTACATGGAGGTTGGCAGTCCCAAAGTCCTGGTCCTGAGATGCAGCTACACCTATAGGGAGACAAAACACTTATTCATAAGAAGAAGGGCACAGGGGGTCCCATCTGCATAAAACACTTCACCTGGAATGATAAAACTATGGACTGCAACGTCAAGAGTGTGCATACTGCAACAGAATCTTTGGTGATCTGAAAACTATCAAATCATTCTTAACTACAAACATATCCTGGGGTAAACCCACCTACCAATAGATCAAACCCAGTATCCAGATGTGTGTCAGGTGTGGATTTATCAGTCTAGACAGATTTGTGAACTCCCGGGTTGTGCTACGAGAACTGATTGGAATCCAACATGGTAAACTACTGATTAGCCAATAACCAAACTTATCAGATCTGATCTCCTTGCTAATTTTATTAGCAGAGCATTCATGTACAAAGAATTAAGAAGAAGCCCCTGCTGCTTATAATTTTCTTCCTACCGTAGGCACAGCATAGTCTTGGCCCCAGATCTGGCCTGACAAAGAATGATGGCAGGTGGGAGGCCAAGTTGAGGTTGCCCTCTGGATCTGAGTACTCTGGCAGGGGCAGGTTCTTCATCAAGTCATCATATCTGCAAAGACACCTATTTTAGAAGGGCTCACAATGTCTTTAGCATATTTCTGAATCCTGTGCTGACGAAATGCATCATTAGCATTTTTAGCAAATTAGTTTACATTTATGTTTTGGGTTGTAAAGCTAAAGAATCTACTGCACAGGGTGTATGCAAACCTTGAGGGCATTAGGGCCATGAACTCCTCTCCAGACGGCCAGTCCTTCAGTCTGTAGACCATAGGTTCTCCATCCTTGGATTTGGGTCGCTCTGAACAGTTAAGACGACTTTAGTTAGAGTGAATCAATATGTATTTATCACTGTTCATGGTGACATCATCTCACATCAGTAATGTGTGTAAGCAACTATAACAATCAATGAAACCAGAACAGTGAGCCCAAACGAAGATGAACTCACTGGTGAGGTCCTCAAATCCATCCCAGAACTCCTTGATCCCAGAGTTGGACACCACCTGGTCTTTACAGTTGAGGAGGTCTCCCTGATGGTCTGCAAACTCCTGGTTGAAGGACTCAGCTTTCCACAGACTGGCATTCAGTCGCTTATGGATCCCTGACACCAACACAGGCTGGACAAACACAAAACCATTCATCTGGCTGCGGGAATCACTTATGACTTTACTAATTAATATTAGTACAGTACTGTTGCTATGACTACTACTGCAGTTACTGTTAGTACGACTGATGTATACCTGTCCTTGTTTCCAGCATTCTCTGAACAGCTTCCAGTTGTTCTGGTTGCGGTGATCTTTAAGCCACAGTAACTGTCTGTTGTTTAACCAGCAATGGGAAATATCTGGATACTGATTGGTTGACTCCTCTGACACTGCTGCAGTAACAGGCGCTGACTTCTTCCTCTCTGGTTTGGCATCTTCAGTAACAGCAGAGGCAGGGTTGTTGTTGTTATTGTTGCCTGGGGTGACAGGCTCCTGCTTGATTGACAGTTTGGTGGTGATGCTCTGGCGGCTGGCGGGGATTTTATTCTCAACTACTGAAGCGATGATGTCATCAAGGATATTGGGCATGGTCCGCCCACCTTTTCCAGTCTTTACAAAGAGGAAAAATAATATTTTACTATTTAAACCTGATTTCTCTCCCACATTTGCAGTGTTCATTGACAAGTCAAAATGTACATTACATTACATTTATAATACATATAACACAGTAAACTTGGGGTAGGTGTGTCGATCTGTGTACCTGTGAAGCAGTAGAGTAGACTGGTGCAAAGGCAATTCCAGCATCAGTAGAGCCCAGCTTCAGCTTCCCTGCTGTGGTGGTGAGCAGATCTCTGAGTGTGGAGCCCTGCTCCGTACTGTTAGCCACCAGTGAGGTGGTTTTACACTGCTGCAGGACCTCCAGGCTGTCTCCCCTTTTGTCTTCTTTCACTGATTTACCCAACAGCACTGACTCCTTGTTTTCTGTTAGGAGGGAGGCAGGGGGAAAAAGAGGTTGCTAATCACCAATGTACTTTCTGGTGGTCTAGAGGACTGTACTGACTCTAAAAGTTAACAGTTTAAAACAAATATATCTCACCCCATTCGTAAAACTTCCCCTCACCTTTCTTTTCTTCCCTGGATTTCTGCTCTGCTAGATCAGCTAGAAAGTGCAGAGGTGACTGGGACTCTGGTGGGGTGACAGCAGCACTTCCTGCATCGCTGCCTGGACTGCTTCCTCCAACACCTCCTCCGTTTGTCTCTGCCTTGGTGCCTCCTCGGTCAGAGCCTGGCTCAGCTTTCACCAGAGACAGTTTGTTACTGTGGTTCAGGACGTTCTGCAGAACCTGGCGAAAGGTGAGGGTTAAAGGTTAACAGAACAATGACAAGTTCAGCTTGTTATACAAAGAAACTCAGAGAGAGGGTGAAAAGTCAGTGTAAACAGTGACCATGTTCAAATGTTTTTAAAGCAGGAAAGGTTTAAGCGCTCCTCCTCCACATCCTGTAAAAGCAAAATCAACCCGTCCCAACAACATGCATAACAACTTTATTCAATAATCAGCCCAACTCACAACAATATTTTGCATTAAAACATAAAGATGGAAAATAAAAAATTCATGACTTTCTTTGCACCTGATTGGTATTTAAGATGTTTATTGGTTTTATTTGACCCCTCTGCTCCAGAATAAATAATGGCACATTAGAGCATCAATACTGTTACTGCCAGCAGGTAGACTCAGGTCATTTGCAATTTCATTCTAAGGGTTGGTAGCTGATCTGTAAGGCATCTGTAAGCCAGGTAGGGCCCAGGAGCACAACACTGGGTTTCCACTCTTACAATTATCTCATGATGATCATGACTTTAAGAACACACAAACAAATATTACTTGGTTGCAGAGTCCAAGTTATTCCTGTGCATGTTGGGGTTACTCTTGTTTGACCTGTGCTGCTACAGTTTTGTCTTGTTGTCTTCTAGAAATGAACACGTTAGGTGTCCATAGCTCCATTTATAGTACATTTCAAACAACATATTAGAAAAAAACTATAAAACGAATAATTGTGGCACATAGCCTCCTAGCCCAGAAACTGGAATAGTCCGTAGTACCTGTGAGACACCGTTGGTAGCTGGGAGTTTGGTGAGGAGGTTCTGTTTGTTGGTGCAGGGACAGCAGGATTTGATGTTGTGTTTTTCTCTCAAAGAGTGCATGGAAGTCACCAACTCTGTCAGCACTGAAATGTCAAAAAGTCGAATTTAACACATTTGAGAAAAAAGGTTTATGGGGAAAACAACCTTAAACTTTATTAAAAGTTATTGCACAACTGCAGTCAAATGTAATGATATTATTTGCTCTTGACTGCTTCAAGCCAAAAATATCACTATCAATCTTAGACCCACATCACCCAAGCACTAGTCTATGTGTGGGTGATGTGATATGGGTATGGTATGATATGTGTGTTCAGGAAATGGCTAGACAAAGCAGCTAAGAAATAAAGGACCGTGGAATGCAGACATGGTATAAACAGGAAGCTAAAGAGACAGGAGTGTATACTGTACCTGTGCCAGGTATGATCTGTGTTGGCATCAGGTGTTTATGATCGTGAGGCTGGCCTTTCACACACTTCAGCCAGCCGTACAGTTCTTTATCTGATCACAAAAAGAGAGACTCAAGTCACTTGCTGTAATAATCCCCACAAGTGTGCACGCATGCACACCTTTCACTAAATGCTGATTAAATGCAGATTTAGCTAACAGAGGAAGCTATACACATGCAGTGTGTTTACATGCACACAAGTCACCAGGTTTCTTAGAGAAAGGTTATGCAGTAAACTGTACTACAGTACTGTAAGATCCTATAATAATCTGGTAACTGTAAAGACGTGTTTGCATACCGCAAGTCAGTAAAAGATACGGATCAACTGTTTCTATTTGCTTTGAATGTCAATGAAGTATTTGTCAGGTGATGTTCAGGTTCAGATTTTATGTTTCCAAATTTATACATAAAGTTGTTTTTTTTNATTGCCACCTGTACTGCCAGGACTAAAACCTCTGGAACATAAGGTGCAGCCAGAACATGTTAAAAAAAGAAAAGTACAGAACAAAAGCATGTTCTAAAGAAGTAAGTGAACTTGACATTTATATATAGCCTGCTGGCCTCTCATTTGACTCCTAACTGTCCAAACATACACAAAACTGACCTTTGGAGTTCCTTCTCTCCTTGGCCTTGTAGCAGTCCAAGCAGACAACAAAGCCACATTTCTGACAAACCCAGTGGATGTTAAAGAGTGTTGCCTCGCAGGCGTCACACATCTCCCTCACCCCCCTCACAGCTCGTTTCCACGCCAGCTTGGCTGAAACACAGACAAAACGGATTTAATTGTTAACATGGGTACAGTTATTTAATCAAATTGGCAGGCATTCTTAAAGGCACCTTACCGTCCTTCTTGACCCAGGTGGCTGCTGTATTCTCAGTCACAACCATCTGACAGAACTTGTCCCCGATGAAGCTGAGGATGTACTTGGCTGTGGTTTGGTCCAGGTGGCTCTCCTCCATCACCCCAGGGACCCACAGGGCCAGGGCTTCATCATCAAACTGGTCTGGAGTGGAGAAGCCATCCATTCGGATGACTCCATTTTTACTGTAGGAAAGCCTGCATGGGAGGACACAAGTTAGTTGTAAATTAGTTAGTTTGTCCAGTAAAGGTACCAAAAGTAGATAAATATGAAAAATGATCATTCACAACCACCATGTATTATACAGCATGCTGGAGACAACTGAAAGTCTCTTGCGTAACATGTTTGCATGCTGTTTAAATTGCAGGGAAGGGAAGCCCTTGCGGTGTAGACAAAGCAGTAGGTGCCACATCCCTTATTAAGTATAGCTATGGTTACTTTTGCTCAACAAACATAAAGTAAAGTAAGATATTCGTCTGTCAGAAACGGTCTTCAGTCAAACGCTGGTAAATTCTGGATGCAGCTGCTTAGTTTATCCACTCACGTCACTTCTCTGAAGATGCTGATGTAGACTACATTTTTTGACCAGGATTTGGTAGGGAGATGTGAGGGGCAAGACAACAGCACACATATTTAAAGCTTTCCCTTTTCATTGCAAAATCTTGCAGCCACTGGAAGTACAAGTTTATAAAACCCCAGTCGACTGGGTCAGACAGGGAGGAGGTGAGGCAGGGTGAGGGAGCCAGATTTAGAAACGGAGATGCAGAAAAGGGGAGGGGGAGACAGAGTTTGTAGCAGCAGCAGATCTGCAGTGAGGAAAAGATTATAAAGCAGAATATCCTCTTTGGCAGATTTACCCCGTTAGACCCCAGACTGCAGCTGCTGCTTATCCAACACAAGTGTGTTTGTGTGTTTGTGTGTGTGTAATGCTCGCCTAGCAGCTAGTCAGACACGCCCTCAAAAACACTGGTGGAAAAACAACCTCAGCTACAGCGCACAGTGACAAGACATCGACCTACAGCCTCTCCTACGTTTGTTACAGATTAATAACTCTCCACTCTGAAACTCTTGCTCCAGTCCATGTTGAACTGAAGCCGTGTTTACTGGCTTCTCAGGGCCCGCCCTACTCTGCGTCTGATTGGCTAGTAGTCCTTAACTAGGTACTGTTCATGTGCAACTTCCAACAAAGATCTTGCAGAAGTGAGATGCATCACTCCATAGCTAAAACTATGGTGTTTTTTGAAAATGAAACTATGTAAACCTGTTCTGGTAACTCCTAAATAAAATGATGAACCTGAAAATGATGATAATATGACCATTTTAATATTCTGTGTTGCAGCCATGGCAGGATTTTTTTTAATGAAAACAGACCTTCCTTCCTCCTTCCATCGTTTTGACATGCACTCTCTTAAATCAAAGCTTGCTGTCTTTACAGAAAACTGTGGTAAAAGTAATGCATCGATGGAGTGATCCTTGAAGGGCAAGAACGGAGCAAAGCATCCACAGATGTTTGAAGAGGAATTAGGGGCTTATTACAGGTCCAATTACACAGGGCTTCAGGGTTCCACAGGATTCACATGATCTTAAAAAAATAATGTGTATTGGGTTGATGTGTGCAATTGGTAGTAGGCCTGTAGTCATGTCCAACAGTTATAGCAAAGAAAAGCATCAGAATTAAGAACAATGTTGGAAAAACATAATAGAAAGGAAACAAATGTTAAGTTGGTGAAAGTTATACCGTCTGAAATAGTAGAACCGACAGAAGACAGGGGAATGTGCTGGCTCCTCGCCCTTCTTGCTACGGACCACCCTGCACTCCCGACACTTCTGGAGGTTGGGTCCAATTTCTGAACATGAGTCATCCTGCAGGAAAGACTCCCCTGTCTGCTTCAGCTTCTTCACCTTCCTCCAGTCCTTCAGAACGGAGCGGGGGATCCCATCTGAGAAGAGTTCCCATCATTAAGTCATTAACAGTACCTCCATTTCATTATGAGATTAACAAAGGGTTGATCATAACCTTGGTGTCAAAGACAATAAAACATTCTGACATAGACAGTGAAAACATACATGACTTGGACAGTGCTGGCTTCAAATAGCCAACAATTTCCATTCACATTACTTTTTGTACATGACATGATCATTCTGGAAAGGTTGTTCTTCTCACCACTGTCACACAACTAATACACATGTACAGATTGTTTCAAACTGTGTAAGGCTTGTTGCCAACAGCAACATTTTTTTTATCCAGAAACTATTAAAACACATCGGTGAGCCTCACTGTTGTGTTGCACTGGGTGACATGTGTGTGTTCATCACCATGAACACACACACTGTTGTTTATTCTTACTCACTCCCACCTTCACCGTCCTGGTGCCCAAGATGCTCACTAGAGCTCCACAGGTGGATTCATTTGCTTCTCCAACAAATGCGTTTTCAAATATTTGTGAGCTTTGTAAAGATTCATGTCTTATGGTAAGAACCATTTGACTTGGGGATAGCAACAGACAGAGTAGGGAACAGACACTGCTGGAGTCTATCAATGAGATTCAACCACAAATAACAAGTACAGTACAAGTACAGAATGTTGCCAGCCTTATCCTTTAAACCATTTAGAAAAGACTGTCAGTGTAAAAGTAAACGTCTACAATAAGACTTACTGCTGCTGGCCAGCTTGAGTTTAGTCTTCTCTCTGGCTGATCTGAAGATGCCATTGGGCTTCACGTCATCTTCATCCTTTTCATTGTCTCCTTTCTTCTTGGCCATATCATTCTGTTTCTTCTTGTAGGTTGGTTTAGGCTGACGTTTGGCTCGGCCCTCCATCTTGCTTTCACTGTTGTCAGAGTCATCTCCCCCACTCTCTGAACCGGACTCGTATGACCGTTTGTTACCTCGCCTTGATAAAGGAGCTGCTTTCCTCTCCTCCCCTCCGCCTGCAGCTCCTCCCACCTTCTCCTCCAGCTGCCTCTCTCTCTCGACTTTGCTTCCACTGTCTTTGCTCATCTCCACCTCACTGGAGGTGGAGGCGCTAAGATTGACGGTACAGGGTTTGATCATATCAGACATGGCTGTGGCATTACTTGTACTGGTGGTGGTGCTGAGCTGTTTCTCTGGTTTAGTACTGGTGGAGCTTGTAGTAGCAGTTGTGTTCCTGTCCTCCTCTGAGTGTCGGGTTAACCAGGCTTTCTTTAGCTTGTGGTAGTTACTGGGCTGCCCGCTGCTTGTTGAAGCTGATCCAGAGGTATGGCCGTTAGGCAGGGGACTGGACTTGCCTGATGTTGTGCTCCCGCTTGCCGAGCTGCTGCTACTGCTGTCGACGGAGGATGATGAGGCTTGGCTGGAAGAGGGTGGAGGGGGCGAGTTGTGAATGGGAATTTTCTCCACTGAATCCACGGTTAGGGAGGAGTTTCCAGTTGTGGTGGATGTAGGGGTAGTGGACAAGTTGCTTCTGGATTGGGCTGCAGCCAAGGCAGCTTTGTGCTTCTTAAGATGGACAAAGGAGGAGGAGTAAGGCTGACTAGAACCAGAAATTGAGCTAGGTGTTGGGGTGAGGCTTTGACTGGGCTGGGGTGTCCCTGCTGGACTAGGGGGAGGCAGAGACCCCGCTGGAGATGTGGTACGTGAGCCTAACTCCTCCTGGTGCTCTCCTGAACCTGAGTGGCTCAGTGCCCAGCCACCTATGCCAGTGTTATGGGCTGAAATCTCTCCCCGAGCTGAGATTGAGTAGCCCAGCTCTGGGAAGTATGTTGGACTTTTAATCTGTATGCCAAAAGCTGATGCAGCTGAAACAGCAGTCCTGCACACAGAGTTTGTGGTACTGGCTCCCATAGTTCCCTGCATGTCACGCATAGAAGTCTTTTTATACTGGACACACATGTCGTCCAGGTTGGAGTTGGGCTGGATAATCCTTCCTGCTCCAGGTTCTCTAACACACTCCCCTAGTCTAGGACATTCCCCCTGAAGCTTGGATGTGTAGAACCTCTGGGGGAGCTCCTTATGGATCAAAGCACCAGATTTGTTAGCACCAACAGAACTGTCATACTTAACAGATGTCGACGGACGCACAATGACTGATGCCATTGCGGCTTGGGGCTTGCCCCTTGATAGTCCTTTCTCTCCAGAGAATGAGCCTCCTCTTTCCTGCATCATCTCTCCACCTCGCCAAACATCTGTGGGTGAAGTCATAATCTCCGCACTGATGGCTGAGGCCACACAGTTGACAGCGGCAGCATTTACATGACCTTTGACGTCCCTGAGTTCCGGCAGCAGAGTGGGGGGCTTCTGCTGCTCCGCTGATGTTTTGTTACCAGCTGCCGCTAAGCTAACTGGCTGGATGGGTGTGAGGGTTGGCGGAGACAGGCGTCCACCATAACCTGCTCTCTCCCTCTCTCGTTCTCTTTCCTTCTCCCGCTCCCTCTCTCGCTCTGCAGCCTCTTTGCGTTCCAGTGCGTGCTGTGTGGGCGGATGGAAGACAGGCGCTCGGTGTAGAGATGGCATTACCCTGAGCTGGTGTTGCTGTTGTTGTTGGTGGTGGTGGTGGTGGTGGTGGTGATGGTGGTTGGGGGCTGAGGAGAAAGAGGAGGATGTAGAGGAGGAGGAAGAAGTAATGGCAGGGCTGCGACGTTCTATCCTGTCTATACCTGTGTGGTGCTGATGCTGCTGGTGGACTAGTGTCACCTGCTGGCTGAGCTGCTCCGTGATTTTCCCTGCTAAACCCTCTCCTCCCTCTGGTTGGTGTTTAATGAGGGGAGGAGGCTTAGAGAGGGAAGCTTTAGAGATGAAACTGCCCACGGACAGAGCTCCCTGACTTGACACAACAGCCCCGACACTAGCCACAACCCCTGGAGCCCCGGCGGACACCTTCTCATAGTAAGAGTTGAGCTCCTTGGAGGGGTAAAGTCTTGGAGGCTCATTCACCACACTGTTGGACAGTGTGGTGAAGTAGTTGCTTTTTTCTGATTGGATGACATGGGGATGGGCGTGACTGGCCTTGGGGCTTGGGGAGGCAAGAGCTGGTATCCGGACAGGGAAGGCTGGATCTCTGCTCCTCTCTCTGTCCCTGTCCATGCTAGGGTCACTGGAGCGCTGGATCTTAGCAGTGAAGGGAGCGACCTCTATGCTCTCTTTCAGGATTTGTCGATTCTCCTCCTTATATTTACTGGCTCGTTCTGCTGCCTGAACTGCATCCTGGGAAAGAAAATGCATACACTGTTAAGGACTGGTTTTCTAATTTTCAGACAGACAGACTGCAGCAGTCTTGCGATATTTTTAGGTAATTTAATGATCGATATATGGGGCTGAAAAAAATATTGAATGTCAACAAGTGAGTGGAGTCCACCTACAGATTAAAGGATCACCTTAACCCAGGAGAGCTTTGACTGAAAAGGACAATTAACATTTCTTAAAGTGGAGAAGTTTGGTAATATATGAGCCATTTCTAACCACGCCTCACCATATAGATAGATACAATAACACCATATTAACAAAAATACAGCAGTTAAGTGGATACATGTGTATGCACACACATACATTGTTAACAGTATTTAGTTCATGTAGGGGTGGTTATATTTATCCACTTTATTGTCTTTCTTTTTTTTTCAAATTCACCTATTATCTATAAGAATGGGGAGTGTTGGTGGTTAGGGTTAACTACTACTACTACTACTAATAACGACAATCATGATGCTAATAATAATATAAGTGGAGTAGTGTACCTGTGTAGTTCCCACGCGAGCCTTGCTGTGGGAGTCTAGGTAGTGGCGGTGGAGGAGTGCGTCTTTTCCTGTGGGGGTTCGGCTCCTGTCTGTCTGCTCCTGTTTCAGCTGAGCCAACGTCAGCGTCCTGATCGGGTCCACAAAGCCTTTCTTATCTACATCTCTGCACACAGACAAGTCAAACATTTGTTTGTTCATGCTGTTTTTCCCCCTGTATAAAAACATTATACATCTATTAGTGCATGAAACAAACTGAAATAAATTTAAAAAACTCCCGCAAAATCCTAATTCTGAATAATTCCAGGAGTTAAATGAGAGTTGTGTGTGTAACTATGATTAAATTAATTCTGGATGATCGCCAGAGGCAGTGCTTAACACTGGAAGTTATCTCATGAGCACAAAGTATTTCATATTAAAGTCACATGTGACCTGGGCCTATATAAGGCCACAATATCATGAAAGATGTCACTACAGAATCTTCTTGCCAACTTCAGAGCAGGTACTCCACCAGCACTATGAGAGACTTAAGTGTACATTGATTGTTTGAGGGGCTGGTTAAGTTTAAGTTTACAAGAATTTGCCAAATTTTAAGTTACGTGGCAAACTGTGCTAACACACTAACATAAAGACAATTCACCACCAACCCTGCGGTAACGTGCTGTACCATCAAAAACATTGTGCTGAAAGCTAGGAGTGGAATGGCTGTTGTCTAGTTGCAGCCCTTCCAAGTACAAAACCGTAGCTCCACAACCATGTGGATACAAGGTTACTTGTTAAGAGTCACAGGCTTTCTTCTTTTTTAAGCTTTTAGTTTCAAACAGCTCCGATTACCTGCAGGAAAATACAACGGATATTGTTCATAATGGGCTTACGTAATCGAGGCTGCACTACGTCATCCCCGATCACATTTAACTTTGTTAATATGAAACGCAAGACGGATAACATCCAGCGCTAAGCACCGTCTCTGGTAGTCAGGAAGAATGAAATACAATTGTTCATTTAGGCAGCCCACTGCAATAATCTAGAGCAAACACTTGCATTATTCAGCAAACAAACAAACAAACAAACAAAATAACTGAAAAACACAAGTATGTTGTGCAGCTAAGTATGAGTGTGATTATTGTGGATGTATGAAAGCCAAACTTCACTTAGGTAACAGGCAGGTTTAGGCCATCTGCAGGACATGATGCCTGTTCAGCAGATTTGAATGAACATGACAAAAATAGGCTAATGAGAGAAACGAGTGATGTTTCCTCTGTCATGCTGTGTGTTTGCCTGTATTGGTACTTAGTGGTGTCTAAATAATGGCTGGTGGTTACATAAGAAGAGCATAAGTTGCTGAATGAACAGTAAGCTGTCTGAACTGCTTTAATATTGGATTAGTGACACTTCATTTCATCTGAAGGCTCGTGCAGCCACTTTCTGCGTCGGCTGAATGCCGTGCTGTTCACACTACACAACTTGCCGTCTTGGCACAAGAGTGTTGAAGTCATTGTGGCGATCGCACTACGTGACTGACAGCAGACAGGGGGTCACACACTACAGGAGCTGACAGTGGTTGTGTGACCTGATGGCCGGTCTGCAAACCATGTTTTGTTAAGAAAACACGTGAAATGTGAAATGGGAAAGAACCAACACCACACTGAAAAAATGGATTAGCACACGCAGGTAGCAGGGATACCTGTCTGTGCGACAGAGAGAGCTGGAGGTGAGCTCCCATTAGCTCCTCCAGATATTTGGTATTCTAGATATCTGGCTATCATCAGTGATATATCAGCGATGCATCAGGGAGCCGTCTTGATACATTGTTGAATAGTCACACATAACGACTGGCGACCGCCGAGCAATCTGTGATTTACCCCTGATCACAGCCTGACGGTCGCCGAGCTCGCCAACCGCCAAACCCAGTTTAAAATTGTGTAGTGTGAACTAAGCTTAACTGACATTGTATTGCTGGTGTCTCAGGGATACATAGCTCTCTTGCTGCTCTGTGTGGGCTCTCCGAACAAGTCTAGCTAATCCAGAATCTCGGAGAACTTTGCATGGTAATGATCTTTCTACTCACTCCTTGCGAACATCTGCGCTGGCCTTTGAAAGCGGAGGGCTTGTGTGTGTGTTGATCTTGACAGGGGGGCGGTGGGCGTCTGCACTGGCTGGCCGAACAGGAACGTGGCTCAGCAAACCCAGGCCATCACCAGCACTACCAGCAGCCTGATGAAGCCATGGACTTGGTGTGTTCTGCACAGAAAACACACACATAGATACAACATCAATCAAGTATTAAACCAAAAGGTAAAATCCACAGACACAGAATTTTTTGTCATACATGTCATAGTACACAGAAAACAGCAATAAAAATGCAAACACACACACGCTAAAGTATGTCACAATAAATTACACACAAAGAGAGAAGCTTCACATGGTAAGTCTAACAATATTTCCCCTTTGAGTACTCTCAAGCAGAAAAGGTCTAATAGGCATAATCCACTTCTACTTGTACACATATGTAAAATAACACAACACAGAGGCCTAAAACCCAGCATCATCACTTACATCTTAATACATCACATACAGATTGCATATACAAGTCAGTCTACATCCTAATTAATAATAATAAAAGGACAGACCTAATGAGTGTGGAGCCAGCCACAGTGACTTTAGTGGAAAAGGGTACATATTCTGATTCACATGTTTATATGTGTTTAGCTTTGTTAGGCAGGTTAGTCAAGCTCCTGTAGCCATCCCAATGGTAAACACATATGAGAAACCAGAGCTGCTCCCTTGACATTTAGATCCCAGATATGTGAGCATTATGCTTTTCCAGTTAGTTATGGCAAAAAATGGGCAACTATTTGCGTCAAACTGTATGATATTGTTCAACTTAGACTAGACAGCCAGAGGAATTCCTATGATGCTCTGAACTCCTGTCTCCTCCTCTCCTTTTCCAATCTTTATGCAATCATATCCCATAAATGCATGTTGCTAACTCCACTGCTTCACTCTCGTGTAGGTTTTCCTTGCCTGTGTTGCCAAGTGCTTGCTCTTGATGGGAACAGTTGGGTCTCTGTTAAGAGTTTTACAAAGACTATCTATGATTTAGATCTGCTCTTTATAAAAAGTACAATGCAATAACTTTTGTTACTTTAACCACATTTGGCGCTTGGTGGGTGTTAATTTTGGACGCTGTACATACTCATATGTATATATATCGACATATATGCTAAATATGTATGTGTATTGTATGTGTATTGTAAACAGAAGCTGTACATGGTAGCCATTTAAACCCAGATTAACAGTCTATTACTTATTTTTTGCAGAGTGGATAACATTTCAAAACATTATTAATTCTTTAGGGAAGAAATTGAGAAAAGAAAAAAATTAAGACAGAATAGGGTGGTTGGAATAAAATCTGGCCCAATTGATATCAGACACTGCCTGAAGAACCCCCTGGAGAATTAGGGGAACCCCGAGCTGCCCTGAACCTGGGAAGTCCGACATCCAACAGACTATCAGAGACAGAAACCTTTAGATCTAACCCTTAGTCTGGCTGCTCAACGCCTATGTTTCTAATATGAAAAAGGTAAAAAAGTCAGAAATCTGGCAATCGCTGCTAACGTGTCTCCGCCAAGCAGGATGTGTGAACATCTCCCATGTGCATATAAACATATCGGGACTGAGCGCACCTGATAATATCAGAGGCCGAGCAGCCTCAGAGCCTGGGGAATAGACTGGGCATCCCCCTCATGTAATGTCATCATCAACTAAGCTCAGGCAAAAAGCTTTTGTATGTGCTGGTAAGTGCTGACTATGCACATAGAAGCTCTGTGTGATAATGTAACTGTGCACAATAGACACTCCTATATCAAAAGGTCAGAATCTGGGACTGGAATCTGTTGCACATTTGATAATGGTAATCCATACAACCTGTCATTTCCTGTGCAGCAGTATACCATCCAGTACACTATACTAGGTTTGTTAGGTTAAGCTGAATGTTTTGTTACATCCTGTAAGAGTCAAATACAACACAAAAAATATCATCACATAGAGCTTTTACTTCAAAATTAATTGAAAGAACATTACAGTAATTCATTTAAAGACAGACTAGTCCATTACAAGCACAGCTACATCTGATTTGGTGTCAAGGGTTCTTTCCCTACTCTGGTTCTTCACCTGCCAAAATCTCCTTTCACCATCCAGCCTTCACTGTTCTCTTTGTTTAAAGACAAACAGTCAAACAAAAAGACACAATCACATGTGCATGCAGAAGTCCTCCAAAACACACAAGTACCAACAAATTTGTATACACGTACCCTTCTGATAGAAGTATCGGAATTCACAGAGACAGGATTTTCTGGGTGGACCCACTTAGCTGTGGGGGGCAGGTTGAGCCCTGGGGCGTAGGAGGTTGGTGTTCCGTTGGGGTACTGCCAGAGGATGGGGTATAGGCCCAGCCCTGCCGCCCCACTGTGAGCCTGGGCTAGTAGAGGAGGTGGAGGGGGCCCCTGACCCTGAAAACAGGACATGTTTATTTTTTCACTTATTTAATGTTCAGCTTCAAATGTCATATTCTCATTGGATAAATCAGGAGAGGAGGCATTACTCTCTTTCTATCCCATTTGCCCCCACCCACCTCAACCCCCAGAGCTGGATATTACAGTCTTTATAAGGCTTTATAAGGTGTGTTTGTATCTCACCTGTAGGAACTGCTGCTGGTGTGCGGCTGCAGGGTGAGGCAGGGCGAGGTGGCCTAAACCGCCAGGGGAGTCGAGCCGAGGGTGTCCCCCGAGGAGAGATGCTGCAGGAGGAGGCATGGCAGAGAGCACCCCGGGGGGTAAAAGGTGCGGGTGGGGTAGGGCAGAGGTATGAGGAGGAGCGAGGAGGTGGGAAGCGCTGTGGGGATGTGAAGCGGGGGTGAGGCAGGGGGAGTGAGGAGAGGGGGAGTGGAGGGTGTGCAGGTGGGGATGGAGATAAGCTGCCACGTGGTTGGAGGAGACGGTGGCAGAGGCAGAGTTCTCTGCGTCTGAGCGGACCAGTGCTGGGTCCCTGTAAACAGTGAAGGTCTCATTCTTATCGATGATCAGAGGGCTCTTGGTGCTGCTGCTCGTACTAACTCCTCCCGACTCTGACCGCGCTGGCACCGGCTTGAAACCAGACCTTGGAGGTTCTGCTATTTCCACTTTAGTGGACAAACGGCCTGTGGGAGGTGGGGAGGTATCAGAGTACCTCTGTATTTTATGTTTAGAGACCTCTGGGGAGGTGTTGGGTTTAGGTTTGGAGATGTCCAGCAGGGCTGGGTGGGGCTTAGCCTTTAGAAAGTCACTTGGGTTTGTGTTGGGGTAGGGATGGCATTGAGAGTTGTTGGGGTGCTGAAGTTTCTGTTTCAGGGAGTCGACCTGAGATGGGTTGGGGCTCATTTTGGATTTGGCTAAGTCCGGGGGGAGGACTGTGTTCATCTTGTGGGGGGGCGGTTGTTGCTGTGAGTGTTTTCTTGTCTCCTCAGACAGACTCTTAATGCCGGGGTGGATAGATGTGTAGTGTTGCTGTTGTGTGTGCTGCTGATGATGCTGATGCTGCTGCTGCTGTTGATGATGATGATGGTGAAGAAGAAGATGATGAGGAAGGACAGTTTTCTCCTTCTCCACAAGCACCATATTTTCAGTTATAGATGTGACAGGCCTGAAAAAAAGCAGAGAAAACAATATTTTATGACCTGTTTTCTATTTTAAATGAGGACGATCAGATAAACCGCTCTAAGCTGGTTTAAGTCCTATTTATCAGATCGATTTCAGTTTGTACATGTTAACGATGAGTCCTCCACGCATA
>JAPMOB010220006.1:0-10962 GCA_029875015.1 Lepomis gibbosus | reverse complement strand
TGGGATGAGGTTGCACTCAGAGAGAGAGAGAGAAGAGGAGAGAGGAGCTCAGTGCATCATGGGAAATCCCCCGGCAGTCTCGCCTATAGCAGCATAATTAAGGGATGGTTCGAAATCTCCTCAGTCATGTTGCCTTCTGTAACAGTTGGTACTGTGATAACTGTGACTCATTGCATTCTATTCACCATTTACATGTGATTGACAGCAAACAAACTGATGCCAGTGACAAAGTTTTGTTTAAAAGCTGTTTAGGACATCTTTACTGCAGTATTCACTTGATGTGCATTGAGTGACAGTTGTCGCAGTACCAACAGTTCCTGAAGGCAACGTGACTGACGAGAGTCTTCTGTCTTCTTTGTTAGGGTGTCATTCATGATTCCACGTCCCTCTCATTTGAAGCCATGCCTCCTCTGCAAAATCAGGGCCAAAAGTCTGAAACTGAAAAAAAAACTGATCTGACACTGAAAAACTGATGTGAAACTGAAAAAAATAAGATTTGAAGGTGTAAAAGTTGCTTTGATTCTGAAAACATAAAAAGTGGACCTGAAAAAAAGCCCTCAAATATCAAAATTAATCATTTATTCAAAATAATTCCAGAATTAAATCAACATTTTATTTAAACTGAAAACAAAACACATAAACACTTATTTTTATTTTGAATACATGGTAATGGTAATGCTAAAAATACATTGTATTTTTCAAGTTTAAGACCAAAACTTAAATGTTCAATTACAAGTTTTAGTTTTTGTGAACATAGGAGAGAAACAATTTAGATCAGACTTTTAAAAAATGATCCTGACAAAAAAACTGTTTTCACCCCACCCCACCCCCTACTGTTTCACAGATGAAACCCCCTACTGTTTCCCAACAACTTCCCTATGTCAAAGCCATTTTCCAGGTGCAACTGAAAGCTTTTGTGAGTTTTTGTGCAAATACAGTATATTTTTTAAACCTTGGTTTTAGATTCCCAGCTTATTTCATAAAAATGTCTCAAATGTCTAAATTGTCAAGTGTCCGTATTATGTCTAATTAGCATAACTCCTAGACGAGATTGTCACAACATACAGGTGCAAATGGTAAAAGCCACAGCTAAGTTGCTGAAACAATAAAATTACTCAGCGAGGAAATTTGATTTATTTAGACAACAGCTAGGTACCAGTGTTCATCACATCTCTAAAATGCTGTCTCTATACAGCTATTTTTACAATCAGCTATTATATATGGTAATGACTTCCTTGTGATATTGCAAATCTGTATATATGGATTTCATGCTCACAGCATGCTTCTACCACACTGTGCTGATCCTCTGACAAGCTTGGTGGGTCTTATGGTTGCACTGCAGTTATTGATTTTGTTTCTCTACATGGTGGTTCTCAGGCCCTTCCGTAGTAAAGTTGGTCCAAAAGGTCATACCCCCTTCAAGATATATAAAATCTAGACATTTCACCACTCAGAAAACAAATCATTTCACATTCAACAAGGCTGGAAAGTTTCAGACTTTCCACCTAAGTATATTTTCTCCAGAAAAACAGGGACTTTATGTTGTGTTTCCATGCTTTCATTATGTATTTGCACTCATGTCTTTGACACCATTGACAGTCCCTGTAGCAAGCTTCTCACTTAACTGACTGCTTGGCAGTAATGTACAGTAAGTTGCCTGCACTGACTCATCACTCTCTCGCAGACTTTTTTATTTTATTTTTGTACAGGTCATAAGGAAAAATATCAAACAAAAATGAAGTATTTCTGTGGCATTTACAGCCCTAAATGACAGTAGGAGTGAGTGAAGAAGATGGGAAGGAGGATTGATTTGATGCATGTGAGACTCCACAGGAAAATCAATATGCTCACCGCAACCCACGATTGACTTAACAGCACATGCCAGCCACCTCTGAGCAGAGCTGAGAGCAAATGTTGGCACAGTTTGTTATAGACCCTCTGTCCCGATATGATCTTGGAGCTGCGCTTTGTAGTTCAGCACATTGCCTGCCTGTAGGACACTCATTCAGCTCCTCCCCAGTTGAGTCAAAAGAATATTATTGAGGTTGGTGGCAAAGATATGACACTCCCTTACTATTTTAGTAGTAAATGTCAAACAAAGCTCTCTCATTTGGTGAGCACCAACTCACCTTCAGTACATACCTAAAGACTGATCAGACAGAGATGATCAGATAGCTTTCCTTAGGATTTTATTTAGTTGTACAGTGTTCTTCTTTCTATTATATTCTATATTCTTGTATTATATTCTTGTTTCTGTTTCCTTTTTGTGTAATTGTATGTATTTTTTTTCATTACACTGTATATGAATTGTTGTATGTAGATAGGGTTGGACAATAAAGCAATAACAATAATTATTGCGATATATTATTTTCAATAACAATGTAACAAATATTCAATAAATATTCAATAAATGTTTGAACTTTCACTCAGGAGCAAAAGTTAGCCTTTAAACTTGAAAGAAATAACGATCTGATATTTATCATGGTAATTATCGATATCGAAAGATACAAAACTTTTTTTATTGTGATAACATTTTTGGTTATATCGTCCAGCCCTATATGTAGGCAATCTAGCTCAGGTTTCTCCCAGTAGTTTCAGTTGGAAGATGTGTGTGAGCAGAAAATTTTCTACATTACACAAGCTCTTTTTTAGCTCTTTTAGCTAATAAATAAACAAATCTCACAAAATGTCAAGAAAAAAAATATTCTCCCACTTATGTTCCTTATCAAACAGAACAATACCATTGTATACCATTCCTTGTTTTGTTGATGTCTTGGCACATAATGGATACATGACAAAGGGTCCTTTCTTCTCAGGGTCCTCTGTCCTATGTTCCCCAGTTATAGGATTAGGGTTAGGATTCTGGGAACATATACGCTCATGCTTTGTTAAGTCTTTGTTAAGACTTCATTCTAACTCCACAGAAACAAAATAAAACTCAACTCACTGGTTGGTCTTTCCACTGTTCCAACAATCACCAAGTCTGATTTGGTTGAAATAAACCCTTAACCCTTACATGTGATAATATTCTGGCTCTGCATGCTGTTGCTGCTTCTCTGGTGCCTATCCTGGCCAGAGCCACTGGTGATGACCTTATTACTGTATACCCCTGACGTCAAACTGGACTTCATTGGTCTTGGCGTTTGCAGTTCTGTTGCCAATTTCGGACTCAGTGAGGTAATAGCTAAGAGACCACTTAGTTAGCCACACAGCTAACTGAGCTAATTAGCAGTTAAGACCTCATATGTGATATTCTGCCCCCTATTTTTTGGAGTATGAATTTGCCAGGTGGAAAATAGTCAATTCTTACAAATTTTGTATGATAGCTACGATTTACTGGGGGAGTTCCCTTCAGCTTTTTGGTAAACAAGCATATTGATAATTCTCAGTGGAGAATCATGATATATTTTATTTCATTTGACAGTTTGGGCCTCAGTTAAAACCTAAATATAACTCTATATGAGTGGTGTGGTGAAATTCTAAAATTCCATTTAATAAACTACAAGAACTTTACAAAAAGGGTAAATAGGTAACATCCCTAAATGTGAGAGTAAAATGATTAGTTACTTTTTACCTTTGGTGAAAAAGAGTATATTTCAAAGAACCTCGGTTTCTGCAGGAAATGAATTATGACACCGCTGTTTTGACTATTAAGTGTCAAGAAGCGCCTGTCAATCTTAGCCCCTAACTGACAGCGGTGTTTGTCTGAGCATTCAGCTTCTGTCTTTAACGAAATTAAAAGTCTACCAGGACAAAGTGGCTTTATACAAAATGTGTGCTATAATTGCTTTTTAGGGATGAAATGAATGCTACACTTTGTAATGAAATGAATCTTCTTAGTTATGGCAGCACTTTGGAAAATGTTAATGGACAGCACAACCCCCCTGGGATATTAACTCCTTGCAAGCAATTCAGGAAAGCTGCAAATTCAAAGAGCAGAATTACAGCACATTTAAAGGTAAATCTGGAGGTCATCCTCCCCCATTGTGAGGCACTCTGTATGTGAGTTTATTTCCCACCAAAAATCTACATAAGCGAGAGCATTCTATGTTCACTTTATCACTGTCCACATCTATCTAAATGATGAAATGCCCAGCTGAACAAAGTTACCGTACATTAAATGCACATTTCACTGTGAAAACTTTCAAAAGCCTTGGGAGTTAAAGGAAAGTTTAAATATGCCAATCCAAAAAAAACTTCTTTGTGTCTGCTAGGGCTGATAGTCAAAGATTCGATGCTTCGATGGGCCGAGCCTTATATGTCTGTCAATCTCATAGTTAAAGATTCGTAACGAAACAAGGATCATGCCATTTTGGCGATATGTGGGTGCTCAAAGTCTGATTTTACTGATTGTTATTATACAGTCTATTACAATATACATTTCAATGTTTAATGCTGTAAATAAACATATAAAAAGAATAAAACTTTCAATAAATGTTTTTAAAGTGCGTAAATAAATCAAAAATTGTAACCTTAACCCTGGGTCATCAGTGCACATGTGTAGGCCATAGTGTATGTATGTGTATGTGTGTAGTGGCAGAAGAGGACTTGCTGACGGAGCCCCAGTGTTGTGTCTAGTTGTCTGTACCTTGCGGGACCTTGCAAGTTATCGTTGATGAACCACACAAAGAATGTTTTATCGTGTTTAAATAGTCGGCTACTTGAAATAGACCCGCGAGGAACAGCAACGTGCATGCAGCTGTTAGCCGCACAGAATGCACGCAAAACTCTGCACAAGACCGGTGAATGACAGGCAAAAGAAAGAGAGAAATCCTTAATCGGGGACAGCCCTAGTGCCTGTATGTTCAAATTCAAAGGCAATTATGGCATGATAGCAGGGGGAAAAATCTTGTATGATATAATAGAATTTCTAATTAAGAGCGAAATGCCACTGAGGTGCAAAAACTCAGTAACCTGCAGTAGGTGCAATCTTTTTAAAAACTATAACAAAATGTGCCCTGTCCTTTCATCACTGCACTTCTAAAATGTATATGAGCTTTCATGTGTTTTCATAGTGCATAGTTTGCAGTGCAAAACCATCTCTCATATCAGAGAGCGGCTACCTCGACTTTATCCTCATTACCACACAATTTGAATTATCTTTCTCTGCTCTTTAAATATATGCATTCATTATCTATTTCATACTGGCCAAAAACAGCCCATCAACCATTTTGCAGAATATAGAACCCCCTGAGCTGTAGCTACATTTACTAATTGCTTAAGATTTAAGGCTAATGATGGGGATTTTTGCTCTGGAACCCTGTATGATCTAGATTCTGCACTTGCCAGTGGATTCTCAGTTTCTTATTGTGCTTGTTATCGCAGTGCACAACAAAATCAGGTCAGACCATGTCTACATTTTATCACCAATATTTGATTCACCTGTGAAACAAAAGAGGAAACAAAATATTATCCCCTTTGAATTTTATGACTAAGCAAAATGACATGCTTTGAAATTAATATGTAGCAAGGATTTACTTACACAGCGACTTTCCACAAGTATCATCCTAAAATGAAATATGCGTCATGTAAAATTAAACCCCACACTAAAAGTGAATATATAAACAGTTCATATAATCTGTAAATGTAAAGCTGCACAAGACAAGATGTTTCAAGTAAAAATGCATCTTTCTTTTCAGTGACACTGAACAATCCATCTCCACTTAACTCAGATGGAAGCATGCAATTTATACAAGTCATGTATCATATCTTGTAGGTATTGAGAGTCAATGTGCTAGACTTTAGAGCCGCCAACCAATTAAGCTGCTTGGTGCAGCAGTGAACATGTTCCCAGGAATATTTTGGAGGATCTTATGTATTTTTAATTGAATAATAAACTTTCAACTTCCTTTTGCAAAATGGTTTGCATATATTTGCATTCAAGTACATAAAAGAAATGCAAGTGCCATTAGAAATTTGAATGCTGCAAATGTCTTTGTGTCATATAAAGGGTATACACTTCATGAGTGCTTGATATCCATTAAAAAGTAAGTGCCATCACTATGGCATTATTCTTTACTCAAAGAAACGCTTTAACTCTAGTCAAGTATTATATATTTACAAATATTTACACTAAGCTGTTAAGTGTATACAGGCCTCTCTGCTCCGCCTTCTTTTAGCCACAGTTCCTGCAAGTGAATATGTGTATCCCTGCCACCCGCCTTCCTTCATGCCTTCATGTTAACTGATCTAACCCTGAGTGACCAGCTTGCAGTGTGAAACCACTTGGAAATAGACTGGCAGTGGACAGAGAGTGTGGGATGATGCCTCCCTGATTTGTTGATGGGCCTGATACAAGACAAGTGAAGGGAAGTCTGAATTTCTTCCTTGCTCTGTTGGAAGAACAAATTCCCCAGTGGTTGTAGGTTTGGGTCACTAATTACTCTTGTTGTACTCACAGTTGACAGAAAAAGAGCGCCAGAGAGACACATGTTCCTGGTGGTTTGTTGGGTTGACGGAGGTTGACGTGTTCAAGCAGGATTTAAAAAGCCTAGACTGGACTATTTTGGAGCATGTATTGATTTATGAATTGTTGAAATATTGTTGGGTTTAACCAGTTTTCTTATTTATTTTATGTTATTTTACTTGCGTATGTTTTAACAATACTGCATGTAATTAGCCATGATTTCTCTGTTTTTTTAAATAAACATGCACTTTGAGTGTTCATGTTGCTGTAGCTCAACATCACTGTTGAACTTATGAGCAAGCTTAACAAAGCTCTTGCTGACTGTATGACATTTACAAAGAACTGGGCAAATTTTTCTCAGGTATAAAGACAACATAACAGTTAAGTATTTTAATTAATCGGCATCACCAGCACAAAGTCTAATCAACAAAGACCTACACAATCACACTACTTAGTTTACTTCTCCAAAACTAATGCGATTGCTTTCTCTATTTTGGTGTCTGCACTTCTCTCTATTCCCTCAGTACTTTCCTGATGTTTTGTATAAATGCTGCAAATTCTTTTTGCAAAATCACCACACAAATTTGCATTACCTCTGCAGTGAAATTCTGCATTCTGTAATTACAATGAATTTGGAAAGATTTTGGTTTTAAATGTTACTACTATTGTGAGTGAGCCCTTTACCTAGTTCTTTTAACTGCCAATTCTGTAACTACCACTATAGCATTCCACATAAACATCTGTAGAAAAACTGTGCTGCGAAACACGTCAAAGCAACCAACTGTAATTTACTCGACTGAAATTTTAAAATCAGCACACTGATTGTTTTTTTCAGATTTTGACTATTATTGGTAACATGCTCACCACAACACAAGACAGAAGCAAAAAAAGGAGACTATTCTATTTTCCTGCTGCAAGTAGCAACACAAGCTTAGAGCAGATAAGATCCTCAAGCCAAATCTGCACACAACACATTATATATTTTTAAGTTGAATTAAAAGTCAGTTACTGTTTGCGCTTTGACTTAAGGTTTGTTATGTGTTTCAGTTGCAAAAGCCTACATATACAGTAAGAGCCTGGTGCTGCTGAAGTGTTAAACTTTAGGTTTTGATATTATCCCTCAGTTGTGAATATTCTGAAGCAATGTAACACAGTGCCCAGCCATCTGTCCTGTCCTCCTTAATCTTACTTTCTAAGAGGTTTATTTGGATATAAATAGGAAAAGTATATTTTGCTGAGACAATGTGTTCCCTTCATGCCGTCTGTTTCAGGTTGGTTTTCTGTTTGTCTTTCCATGATTAGGCTTTGAATGGCTGGATATGCGTTTGATCATAGTGCCAAATGTTTGTCTGTAAGACTGTTTGTTGCAGGGCTTTGTTGTTTGTTAGCTGAGACACAAAGAGAGGAAAGCTGTCAAAGAGCAGAGGAAATAGTTTCTTGCTACATCCATTCATAGCCACCAGATAAACAATACAAATAAAATGCTGATTTATGTTTTTGTTTTTCTTTTCAACTGCAGTTAGTGCATTCTGGTTTTCTTACTGGGCCGTGCAGATTTAGAGAAAGCCCTTTTAGTAGCTATAGCTTGTTCTATGAAAAGTGATCATTGTTTACTGACTGTAGGGTTTATTGGCATTTACGTATTCAGTGCTGAGAAGGCTTTAGCTTTAGAAACAAAGTCAAACTAACTTGGGGCTATGAAAAAAATATTTGTCCAGTAATTTAGTTCAAAAGGCATGAGAACATGTGTTGTCCCAATTAACAGTTAACTGTAAAAACAAAAAAAAGTGAAATAGCATGTGAGGAAAAAAACTGAAATGAAGCTCAGTTTAAGTTCAACCAGGTACACTTTTCTCTCCGTCAGCTCCTCTAATCAATTGACTATGAGCATTCACTCTTTAGTTAAACCTACCAGATTTTGCCACAGTCTCCATCAGCCAATCATGTAGTTGCTGTCAAACTTTAAATCAATTCTCCTCTTTGCTGCTGTCTGCTATCATTTCAGTCCACCCCATTCTCCTCCAGTCCTCCTTCATATCCGGGGCCTGGTTGAGCTCATTAGTCCAATCCTCATCACATCCAGATCTTCAGGACTTTCTTCATCAAATCACCATCACCACTTTCTAGACTCTATCCTGAGGGGTTTTCTATACCACATACGGCTCCACCAACTCCTTAAATTACCATGACGTCACAATGGGGTCTAATGGCTAAATACTATTCACATTCATTGTGCATATGTCAACAAATTATTTGTTTGCTCAGATGAAGTCTGTCCTGACTGAAATGCTAAGTTTGATGTATGGGATTCATCCTGGAAATACATGCAGTATGCAGTTGTAAGCTTTTCTATTGAAATCAATTTCAAGTACAAGTATTTGAACAAACCTCTTACCAAGACAGACCCTGACCCAGACACTAAATGGATGGCTATTACTTTGTGTATCTGTGCTTTGGAGCGTGTAACACCCAAATGAGTGTCATTCTGAACCAGAAAATGCAACCATATCCCTGGAAAATCAGCCCAGGTTCTGTGCCATAGTGCCCACAAAGCCAGCTCAGACTGCAATTGAGGCTGTGGAAAACTTTTGGGCTACTTTTGTTAAAAGTAAAAAAACATTTTTATAATTAGGAATATTTTGATCCTTGAGTAGTACATCAGGAAAACACATCCAACAACTTTGCAGGACACATGAATTCAACTTGTTTTTCTTTCTGTGTTAATTAAGTACTTCTAGAATTGACAACTGTCATTGTGGCTTGCCATACCCCACTTTTCATTGTTGATTGTCAAGTGTCCTCCATAATCTTTTTTAATCATGTTAATCATTGAAAGATGCAGAATGAATTGATTTTTTAAGGTCAGCAATTGGAATTGATTAAAACTTCACATAACTACATGTCTCCATTCATTCTTAGATTAAGTAGTAGTACTAATTTCTGGGCAAAAACATCAAAGGATGGCTTAAATGTAGCTTTTATGACACCTGAAACATCGACTGTATCAGTTAATCAAACCATCTAAATTAACAGTAAATTACAGGTTTCAAATATACTTTTAGCTGTGACAGGCAGAACCCCTTAGAAATTAACGGGTTAATAATAAATATGACAGCTTGCCCTGCAGTTTGCCCAATTATTAAGTTATGTGAGATATTGTCTGAGTGCGCTTCACAGTCCCCAACTGCACAATGCAAGACAATGCACACTGCACTTTACATGTAATTGCAGCTAGGGAACATTTATAAAAAGGCATAGTTCCTTTAAATAACACAAATTTGCATCAGATTGCTCAAATAACAATGTAAAAATCAGATCAGTCATGTGTGAGATATACTTTGGAATTGGCATCAACGTTCTAAATCGGTTCAAGGTATGCAATGATATTAGAATATTCTATTAACTTCCTTCCCACATTTATGTCTAAACATCAGCTGTGGCTATTACATCAGTCAGGACATTACCAGGAAGGTGAGGTGTTGATGAAAATAGATTTCATATGTGACAGGTCTTATCTGTCCTTCACTAAACACATTTGCAGGTAAGGAAGGCTGCGCTAGATTAGTCAGTGCATCATGTGGAAGATGAGCGACAAGGGCATGTGCCAATAACCCTATGCTAGATTGAAAATTGAGAATTTCTCTGCAAATGCAGTGGATCCACACCGACTAGTTAGCTGACATCTCCTGTCCTCAACACCAGGGGCCCCAGGTTGATAAATGAACTTAAATTTATTTTAAACAGGCAAAAACAGTGTGTAAAGTGTGCATATATGTAATGGTGGTGCAAATTTAAGACATGCAACAATTTAATGCATCCATTGTAATTTAGTATTACTTCAACATCATTAAACAAACCTCTTGGTGTTAGGAATGTGGTTTTATGTTCATGTTTTTTTTTCCTGTTTAATCTATTTTGGGTTCTGTAAGCTTTATTTGATCTTGTACTGTTTAGGTTTTGTAGCTGAGTTTAGTCTTTTGTTCTTTCGCATGTTTAAATTTACCTAGTATCTGTCTTGTCTCTTATCTTAGTTCCTAGTCCTTAGTCCTTAGTTCCAGATCACGTCTTTGGAGAGACGTGATCTGAGTACCGTCATCCAGTCCCGTCGGAGCGCAGGGAAGAGGTCCTGAAGACCGGGGTAGGGGAGTCTTTCCTCCCCTCCCTCACCCCCCCCCACCCCCTCCGGAGGCTGACCGAGGTCCCCTCCGCGGTGGCAACAGGTGACGTCATCCCGCCGTTTTCACATTCGGGACGCACCGGCCACTATCGAGTCTGCGCCGTACTGTCTGCCCCGAGGGTCTGCAGTCAGGCGGCACCCGGACTCACTCACCGTGGATCTTCGGTGGCTCCCCCCTGCCGTTTTTACGCTTCAGGGCCCCACCAGAGGATCACATGAGACACCGACCACCAGTCCGAGGGGCTGGTTCCGTTGCCAGAATTCGCAGAGGCTTGGCGGAGCCTGACAAACATTTCTCCGTGGGTCCTGCACACTGCCATACAAGGGTACCGACTGCAGTTCAAAACCCGCCCTCCAAAGTTCAACGGGGTGGTTTGGA
>JAPMOB010220002.1:0-16288 GCA_029875015.1 Lepomis gibbosus | reverse complement strand
GCTGAACAAAAAGATACTGACTGAGTTAAATAGCTGTGTAGAGTATAACCCCTCAGGTAAATGCAACTAATATTCAACTTTACATGCTTCAAGTAGCAATATGCACAGCCTGGTTCGTTCTAATTAGAAATAAATAGTCGCTGACAGCATAATGCACCTGGTAAGTAGCTTGGCTTAAAACAATGTTTAGATGAATGTGACAAGTAAGCATGCTGAGCATGTACTTTAAATAGAAATTATATAATCATGTATGGAAGACTTTCTGACCTTTAATACAACTGGCTTTGATTTGGTTCTAATTTTTGCCTGATATGAAAAGCACAAAAGTAGGTCACTATTTTCATGACATACACATTGTTGTTTTTTTTGCTGCATTTCTTATTTTATGGGTTTAAACTAGTTCAAGACAAAGGCTCACATGGGTTTTAAAGGAAATGTCATTTCATTTTTAGCCATGCTATAGGGAGGTAATAGGTCAGTCCGCCACTTTGGTCGAGATTGCAATATGTCAACAAAAACTAACTGGATTGCCATGAAATTTGGTAAACACATTGATGGTCCATAATAACATAAGCAAATGATGAAAACATATTCATCCCTTTGACCACACTTAACGTTGCATTTACAAAACTGCTGCATAAAAGTAAAATACAGGCAATTTAAAATACACAGTCAACAATTTGATATGACATAGTGAACATAAAGATCCAGATGAAACATCCATCATATCAAAAGTGGATGACTGTGACTGGATGTTGTTTATTATTGGCCTTGTATTGGTAATCCAGCATGTGGGTCTGATCCCAAAAAAAATGGATCATTGTCCATTGTCTACTTTGTACTCCCTAATAAAGTAGAGTGCATTTAGAGATAAGTTACACAAAACTAAAAAAAAGTACGTGACGAAGATATTGACAATGCCTATGAAATATTTCTAATAATTTGTTAATTTGATTATGGAGATTCAACTCCAGTTCTTCTGTTAAAGAAAACAATTAAAGAAAATTCATTTAGAGATATTGTTAGCAAGTTTAAGAATAAAATATTAATAGACTGGAATTAAATTAATGACATTAGTCAAGAAAGTAATGATTGTATTGTAAAATTTAAAAAATGGAGTTGGGGATTTGGTCACATTTAATGGTCTCCTCCATGCTGATAAGTACAGACAGATACTTATTCGTCATGCAGTACCATAAAGGAGGCATCTGTTTGTCCCCAAATGTATTCTGCAGCATGTAAACCATCCCAAACAAGGTGGTTTGACACAAACAAATTATCATTAAATTTGGAAATTGTAAAATAAACACACATAATGTTAATATAGAAAGAATATATGAAAAAATAAATGTCTGGGTTTAATATTAGCCCATAAATTAGCCCATCTGCTTAATAAACTTAATATAAGAGGTTTGCAAGCAAAGTTGGCAAGGAGCATTGCAGTTAAGAAGACATACTTTATTAATCCCACAAGGGGAAATTCAATGTTCTCACTCTGGTGTTATCATTATTTTTTTATTAGTATACACAAACAGGTCTGAAATACACACGCATGCAACAACACACGGAGCGATATCAACAAACAACAAAGCACATTTATTGAATGTACGTAATTTTCACTTGTATTGCCGTATCTGAATTACAGTGCAGAGGTGTGGGGTATCAACTACAGAAGCATCATACTCTCATTATGTCTACTACAACAAAAGAGCTATGAGGATAGCAAACATTGTTGGATCTGAGAACACACTAACATGCTGTTTTTACCTAGGTGAATTTAAGACTGCACAAATAATGTTCAAAAGCAAGAAATGTTTTCATTCCTGGTGACGTACGAAAAATATTCTTAGACACGTTGATTTGACGTTATTTGACTCCCATCTTTAAGAGAAAATGTATTTCAGTTTGTAACATGACTATGTGGCTGGGACGCTTCCTAAAAAGATGAACATTGAGGTTGATTGTAAGTATATAGAGGATAAACATAGATTATGTATGTGTAAAGAGGATGAACATAGGCTGATTGTGGATTATTTTCAAAATAAATGTACTTAATTCAAATGAAGAGCAGGAAAAAGTCCAGAAAAAAACAAATACTTCTGCTCATGCATTTTGCAACAATTTGCTATGTTGGCTTGTTGTTTGCGGATTCGAAATTGACTTAGCAAGAAAAATCAATGGTCAGGCTTAAAAAAATAACACTTATCCCCCGAGATCTGAGCTCAGAATATAATTTGGCAAAGGCAAATTCATTTAGTGAGGCTACACTTCATACTGTGAAATCCCTTTGAGGGAGTCAAATTCACTCCTTTCCCTAAACTCTGTTCCTTCAGGCCTCCAGTGTGTGGTGAGCACTTCACCCATAGCTATCCACTGATCGAACACAAACTTGTGTGTAATTGTATAGCGCTCCTCTCTCGACCTTCTCTGTCAGCAGAGAAATGGGGGCCATCATTCATCCTTGCCATTACCAGCCTGCCTGCTGTGAATAATGCAATTTGTATCCTCTATGGAGTGCATCCAGAACAACAGGCACTCCAATAAACAAACAGCAAATCGCAGTAGAAATCCACTTACAGGGGCAGCCTGGCAAACGCCACGGCCATTAGAAGCCCACTCAAGTCCCATCATTTCAGTCCGATAGATACCTACCTTATCTGTTTTAGAGTAGGCCTATGATAATGAGCCTGCCAGCTTTGTTCTGCCGGAGTGCTGGATTCGCACACATACAGACAGGAAAACACACACACACACACACACTTACACACAGTAATGTAGCGATCTGTTCAGTGGAGATTTCTGGTACCTGAGAGTAAAGGTAAAGGTCAGTTTCTAACAGGAACTAGTCAGGACTGAAATGGATCAGTCAGGCAGAGGATGAAGTGTGTGTGAATGTTTCCTGTTCTCATATTCTGATGGGGACTTTAACCTGCACGCACACTAGCCCACGGGGACTCGTGCCACTGTGGGAGCACACTTTTATGAACTTAAAAATGGATGTTTATATACTCTGCAATTGATGTTACCATCTTGATCCTGTGTTCCCTTTGTTCATCTCATTAGACCCATTAAACCCTATTTCCCTTGTATAATTTTAAATTTTTCTGTTATTTTATCATGTTTTTCAGCCTGGCAACCCATCTTTTAGATAAATATGCCTATTTAATTGATATACAGATTTTTATTTCTAACATTTTCAGTTTTTATTGTCTTTGTCTTTATTAATTTAAAATTTACAGCCCCCTACATACTGAAGCCCTTGTTACAATTACACAAATGTAATTATTTCTATTTTCAGTCAAATTGTCCATTAAAGAAAACTGAAAACTTGTATTTCTCTCAATATTCATGACTAAATACACCGCAATCACTGCAATGTATTTTTTAAATTTACTTACAATTATTTATTAAAATGCAACAACAAAGAAGCATTGCACCCCAAACATTGTAACATTTTCATAACATTGTTTTCATTGTCAACTGACTCAAGTGATGGTATTAGCCGCTAATACCATACAAGGGTAGTGAATGTATGGGCCCAGTTTTGACAAGGAAGAAGAATGTGTGGAATAAAAAAAAGCCGATACTGCATCAATTTGAATCCTTTTTTTTAACTGCCCATAGACAATGTTGTATATGTGCAATGGAGTAGTCTTCTGATGAAGAGTTGTTGGCCTCATGTCCTGTGTGTTGTGATAAACCTTATCCTCTGTATGACAATTTTGGAGCTTTATTTTAGTCTTGTTCTCAAAATTGACCCAGTTCCCAGATTTTACACACTCCATATTTTCACTGCCTTCATCATCCATGCATTACATGATGTTAACCCTTGCAGTTTGTTGGCTAAGGTGCACAGAGTTGACAGCCCCCAGAAACAAGCCAGGATATTTTCTGTTTAACCTGGCTCCAAAGTATGTCAAATTTAATTTGATCATGCTCATTATATCATTAACAAGACTAAACCTCAAACTGCTATACGTCATTCACACATCCAAAGTAAGACATCTTGTCGGTGACATTTTGGAGACATGCCTATACAACTTTCCCAGATGATGAATTGAAGCTCTATCCTCAGTGTCAAATGATTTGTCCCATAGGCTTGGATCCACTAATGACCACTTGAGGCTCTATTTATCATTCTGGTGTTTAAATCAGTGGTGACGTTTATTGCTTTGTTATGGTGAGTGAGTGCTTTATCACCATTCTGCTTGTGTATTTGTACAGCAAATATAAGCTTGCATGATTGCTGGCGCAGGCCTGTTTCTTTGTTTGCTCTGCTCTGTTTCAAACAATTTCTCGACAGCCTCTCCATGCTCCGCCTGCCACAACAAGATAATCCTGCCATCTCCCATAAGATGGCGGCATCTGTCATCTATAATCTGCGGGAGCTGGCTGAGAAACAGTCAACAGGAGGGAACAGGGAGAGCGGTGAGCCTCATTCCCAATGCGATAGCCAATTAGAGGGGGTATTATCTCCGTCATGTGAAGAGGCTTTTAGCCCCCCTGACCGCCCTCCGGCAGGGGACTGGGAGGAGGCTGCAGGACTGGGAAGCGGAGACAGACAGGGCTGCGTGACACTGCAAGGACAGGAAGTGGAAGTAAAGCCATTACTTCTCATTCATCGGGCACAACTTGATAGCTCTTGAAGCGAGCCAATGCTTAGCCCCGGAAGACAGTGATCCCCGGCGTGGCCTCATTGTCTCACAGTATTTTAAATTCACATCAACACTTCATAGCTTAGAGCGCGGTGGAAACTCTGCACCCCTTATCTGATTGATTTTGCGCACAGTGTACTCAAATAAATCAACTGCACCTTGCATTCCTGGATCTTTTTTGTTTGCTGGTGTATTGCTCTCATTCCTGTGGCCAAAAGGTAAATGATGTGACATCATGTAGAGGAATTTTCATCAGTTACTGAGGAATTAGCTTGCAGAAAATGTTTTAGCAATAAAACACTTGAGCATCTGCTTGATCTGAGGTTTTGTTTACCGTCATAATGAAAAAGCTTAGCTCCTTTAAAGGTCCTGAAAACCATTTTCCTTGATCGTCTTCTTTCTTTTCCCTATGGAGTTGAACATGAACACACTGTTACCTATCAAATCATACTGGCTAAATTATATTTTCAAATGTAAAAGTGTCTTTCTAATTTATTTCAATGGTATTGTTGGATAGAATTCAAGCATAAATTAATTCATTTATATTTGGTGAGGGCTGCTGTAAATGGTACATCATAATTCTAATGCACAATATGTTTGCAATGTGATTTTCTTGCTAAATCAATTTCTACTGTCCAGATTCACATTGCTGATATGATATGATTAGGCTAACTAGTCATTCCTGTTCCAAAGAAGCACTGCTTTAAAACATCTCAGATCCTCTATACCTCCAGATGAGATTCCTGCCGTTCTGCAGACATACTGCAATACACACAGATATTTGACTGCAATGTACACAGAAGTTTCTGTCAGCTAAGTGTTAGTCCAGGACTGCCAATTTAACGGTTGTGCAAAAAACAGTAAATGACTAAACAAAACCGACCATAAACACACAGCTGGAGGCCTGCTGGTTAGTGGTTCATGGTACTGGCCCTGTCAATCCAGTTTAACATCCACAGTGCTCACACAGAAAAGTTGGCATGACTCACCATACACAGAAACCCAATCTCACAGCCACAGTGGTAACCTGCTAGAGGGCACAGATTCTTAGATTTCTCACTAACTTTCCCTGAGACTTAATCCCCACAAACTGATTGAGTGGGTTGCCTGTAGCCTATTAAAAAGTCCAACAAAGTGGCTAACTTTCATTTTGGCGAGCACTGCACTCAAGCTTGGGGGTGTAGAAATACATTGTTTTACAGCTGTTTCTAGTAAAACAATAATTCAACGTTTGTTGAAATTTGACGCACACATTAGCACCTTTGACCAATTACAAACCATCTTGACAGTAGTGACCTTTGAAGGAACAGAGAACTTTTCTAGATTTGCTCTTCCCATAGTTCCCATAGTTCATAGTTCTTTCCCAAACTACTCGACAAAAGAGATGCAGCATGGTGTGCAGTTGATGTTTCAAGTGACTCTTTCAATCAACCATGTAAAGAGCAACTTTGGATGAATGGAAACCTCTCTAATACTGAACTCTTGGTCATTCCAGCCAAGCAGTCTATCCACCACACTACAAACTACAAATTGACTCCTCAACCATCACTCCAACCAGTGTGGTGAGCAACTTGGGTGTCATGATTGATAACCAGCTGTCCTTTTCAGACCATGTTATTGCTGTCTCTTGGATGTGCTGCTTTGTTCATACAACATAGCCTGGCTCTGCCACCCCTACACACAAAGCAATCTCAGTCCCTGTTCATCTGTGACACCACGATGGTGGAACGAGCTACCACACGCAGGGGCGTCCCTCTCTAACTTCAACAAGCTCTTGAAAACTCATCTCTTCCGAGAACACTGTCTTATAACCCCAAACCTATAACTCCCAACCCATTGATTCCACACGTGCTAGCAGCTCTTACTAGTATTCATTGCTGCTCTTGCTAGTATGTATTGTCAGTTGTAGGTCTTTTGCCATATTGATGCTTGTATGCTGCTCCTCAAATGTAAGCCACTTGGGTAAAAGCCTCTGCCAAATGAGTAAATGTAATGTAACTTTTCACCCAGACACAACCCATGACTACCACCAGAATTCCTAGAACTTTATCACATATCAACCTTTGGTTGATATGTGATAAAGTTTGGTTAAGTGGTTAAGACGGTGTGGCTGTAGCTCAGGAGGTAGAGCGGGTTTCCCGTTAATTGGAAGAGCGGCGGTTCCTCCAGGCTGCATGACGAAGTGTGCTTGTCAAGATACGAAACCCTGGTGGCTGTCCACCAGTTTCTGTTTGAGCACTTACGCACAGTGTGGGAATGGTGAATTCAGTGTAGTGTAAAAGCGCTTTGAGTAGTTGCAAAAAAAAAAAGACTAGAAAGGTGCATTTACCATTTGTACTGCTAGCTCAGTTTAGCCAGGCTTCAGCAGATGCACTAAAGGCAATAAAGAGTGACAGAATTTGGCCCAAATACTATAAAACTAATCAACACTCTAAACAAATAATGAACAATCACAAACTACAGCCACTAGTATTGAAAAGAGGAGAGTGCAATGCAGCAGTTATTGAAGTTGAAGTTGCAATGCATTTGTGTCTTAGCTGTGCTATAGTGAGCTTTGATATTTTGCCTAAAGTAATTTGCTTACACTGAGCTGTCAACCATGTCTTGTGCAATTTTAGAAATTGAAAAATACCCTACAAACAGAGAATGTGTTGTTTGTGTTGGACAGAGAGGACCCAAAAGCAACGCTCAGGTGAAATATGATTTATTGAGGGAAAAAGGGGTAGAGGAAGTAGAAGTGAGGGAGAGGTGGATGCTGGGGGAACAGAAGGGCAGAGGGGGCTGAGGCAAGGGAGCCGAGGAACACCAGGGGCCGAGCAGCAGGTGGGAACGAGGAGGCTGGGACGAGGGAACTGGGAGGCACCGGGGGCCGAGGAAGAGAGGAGGCACGGGAGAACTGGTTGGTTGGTGGAGGAGTGTGGTGGCAGGCTGACTTTGCGGCACGAGGGGGAACCGAGAGGGTGCCGTGGAAGATGCCCGAGAGGAGAGGGCTGGTAGGCAAGACCAGCTGACTAGACTGAGGACAGAGGTGAGTGAACCTCGGGAAAGGCAGGTCAGGAGCAACGACAATCAAACAGAGGTTGGGTGGAGAACCGGGGTTGATATACTGGCAGGGATGACAGGCAGAGGAGGTGGCTGACGAGGCAGCTGGGCTCAGAGAGAGAGAGAGAGGGAGAACACAAGCAAGGGGAGCAGAGGAAACACAGAATGGGAGGCAAAACACAGGGGAAAACAGAACACAGGAAAAAAGGAGAAATAAACAGGACACTGCCACCACAACAGAATACATATAAATGTACACCGTTCTTCCTCTAATTCTGTTATTATCACAGCATCTAACTGATTAATACCTTCATATTTTTGTGTGTACAGAGACACATTTGACCAGCACATTTTCAGTGAAGCCAATCTCAGTCTTCTGTCTGTTGCGGAGAACAGACTGAATGTAACGTCACACTTGCAAATATCTGAAACTATCTGTTTGTTCTAATCCATACTCTGTCATGAACTGAGAGAATAATATCATCCCATGTGAATCAAACAGATTCTTTATATTGATTATCCCTACTTCCCAACATCTCTTAAATCTGTTGTCCAAGCAAGATCGAGGGAAGTTAGAGTCATTTACCACCAGGTGCAAGATGGAATAGTGATCTGTCATCCATTAATAATAAAGTATTTTGTACCAAGTGCTTAAGATGTTTTTAACCACAATGTTTTCTTACTCTCTCTATCAATGACAAGTGAGATGGTAGTAGTGGTTCCCACCCTATCTAATTCTGTGAATATTATTTTAAAATTCTCTTGCATCCATTTTAACATATGTCTTGTTTGAGCGTACCAATGATACAACCTTAAGTATAGAGAGGCCTACTTTTGATATAGGGTGCTGCAGTTTTTCTAATTTAACTCATGTTTTTTTTTAATTATTCTGTATAAATTTACCTAAATATTTATGCAACATTTGATTGGATGCAATTGTATACAATATCCTCAGCCAGATGTTTCTTGATTTGCTTTAAGATGTTAAGCCATTACTCAGACTGTAACGACAGAATAAGCGCAGTATGAACATTGAAACTATCTTACAGGTGTAGTCTTTTCTCTGTTGCTCAGTTGTTGCTGCTCCAGTGATCTGTGTACATCGACTAATCATTGCAGCCCTATCCAAAACATAGGCTTTCCCACTATTCTGGAGGCTATTGCTTTACAGTTTTTTTTTTTGTATTGTTTTTTTACAATTGAATACACACATTTTTCAAAACTATGTTTCCTTTTTTTAAAACTCTACACACAATTCCCAAAATTGCTCACACTAAATGCAAAATGCTTCACAACTCCTTCAAAATGAAACACTGCATTCAGAATGCCATAAACACATCTCAAAATGAAGCATTTGCATTAGATGGCAAACACTTTTTTGATTATATTAAATTTTTGGATATACCATTTACACACATTTGTTCTAAATCTAAAGGTCTTTTGTATTTCATAGGCTTATGTGTACATTTCCATACAGAGTTCTAGCGTGAAAGTAATCTGCTGAGACGTGTTGAAAAGTGCACTGTAAACACCAATGCAATGTTTGAATAGCAAATACTTATTTGGCAAAACATTATTGCTGTAACAGCAGCACAGTGTTGTATCCAGAAGCATACAAGAAAAGGAAACCATAAACATATGTAAACCAAAAGTATAATATTTACACTGAAATAACCATTAGATTGTTGCAACCTGTTCTAATTTCTGAAGGTTGAAATTATAAACGGCAATGTAAAGCGACCCAAGTTGGGCTGGACTCTCAGTCCAGCTTCTCTCATGTCAACCTGTGGTTGGTCACACGCTCAATAAGTGTGACCCTGAACTCAGCAGTGATGGCTCTCCTTCCTTCTCTTCTTTGCCCTCCTCCTCCTCCTCTTCTTCCAACTCTTCCTCCTTGAACTTGTCCTTGTTATCGTACCCTGCTTTTCCCTCCTTCTCCCCATGCTCTCTGTCCATTGAGGGCATCCAGTGATTGGTTGGTGATCAGTTAAGCAGTTAGTGTTTGCACATGTGAGGAGTGGTTGTGTGACCTGGGGCGAGTTCAATCTCAAAACGTTTTGCACACGGTTTGCAACATTTTCGGATAGAACGACATGTTTCCTTGCAACATTGCGCAACGTTCTGCAACGGGCTTCGAGGTATGTGTGGGCGTGTCTCAGGTGTTACCTAATCAGCTGCAACAAGTTTGTAAACACAACGGTGTTAGAAAGGCAGGAAAATGCAGTGCGTGCACAACAGGGTGTTCAGGGAACCACCAAAAAAACGTTTTGCTATGTTTTGACTGCGCTGAACTCGCCCCTGGTGAAGAAGTGTAGCATTTTGATTGGTTGAGTTTTGAAAAGGAAAGCAGGTCACGGCCTGTTTGATTTTTGTGTCTTAGGTAGAGAATTGTGTGTAGTGTTTTTAAAAAAATTATTGTATGCAATTGAAAACTGAGTGAAAGGCTGAGAAATAGCTAATGGTTTTGGAGATTTGAGGTGAGGTTTTGCTCTTTGAGTGAGAGGTTTCAAAAATTGTAACAACATTATGTTGTGTTTTACGTATTTTATTTTAAAATAACAGCTTTGAAATTATTTTGATACCCTGCTTTGTCATAGGTTGAATGTTATCTCTGTCAGCCACTCCGGGCCCAGGGTGCCGGCTATTGCACTGTGCACTACGTAACACTGGAATCCCGGGCAGGAAATCTATCATGGCAACAGCATAAAGCTTTATGACTAGGGTTGCCACCTTCAATACAGAAAAAGAAGGGAAGCCTGCCAAAGCAGGGGCCACAACCCTTGGGGGCATGGCAACGACAGGCCCGATGGTGTGCCAGTGGTGGTATATCATATATTAAAACAGGAAAGTATTTAGATTGATACCAATGGACATTATAATAAGCTATCTGCTATTGAAATCAGTCTATTTCTATCCCCACTCAATAGACTAGTGGTCATATATTCAGACCTGAATACACAGCTATGACAATAGTAACCATAGGTCAACAAAGTGTGACAGTGAGAGCATAAAAAAAAATTCGATTCAAAAGACATTTGAAAAAGATTTTCCATGAACATCATGAACATCAGTGGAGCAAAAATAGTAGCCAGCCTTGCGTGCAGTATGGGAGCACGTTAAGCCTACTCCCTTTATAAATGTTTTCTTGTCAGAAGTACACTATACCCATGTAATCAGTGGATGCTGAGATGTTTATGACGTGGCTGTTGATGGACAGAATGAGAAATTGCTAATTACTTTAGTTATTGTCAAGGGCGACTTGAACACAGATTTTGGCTAAAGTGTTTTGTCATTGTTTGCAGTAATATCATCCAAACAGTTAAAAAGACACATTAATAACCTACAAACATTTCTAAATTTAATTTATCACCATTTTTATGATTGGTCAGTAAATATATTGATGTATTTATATTTTACTTAGCCTTTTGTTAATTCTATAATACTAAAGGATGTAATTCTGTAGATTAGTTACACATAACACATAGTTGCTTATATTCTTCACCTAGGCACTAGATTTTGATAATTAAATGTGTTCTATTTTCTTATCTCTTATATATAAAGTAGTGCTTATGTGTCTGACTGTATACCTCCACCTTAAAAAACAAATCATACCATAATATAGGCATGTGATTTATTTAAGTAACAATATTTCTTAACAAATAGGCAGCATATGAAATCCATTCATCCATTATTAAATTAAATGATTAAATCCATTAATCAATCAGAAATTATGTACGTTTTATTAAATCATTACACTGCCTTGGCATGCTGTCACAAGTCCGACAGGCCACCGTGCACCACGCAGAACACCGACAATTGTGCCATTTGATTTCTCCCACTCTCGTCGTCATTGTATCCGCTTTCGTTTCAGAGAGGACGTGGGGGTTTCTCGAGCTGCCGCTGCTGCAGCTGTTGTTTCAGCTCAACTCCTTGCCAAGAGACTCGACCTTATCTGACTCCGACTGGCTCTGAACCTGATGGTTTTAATCAAACCAACAATGGCAGCGAGTATTACTCAATCAGGGGTAAAAAAGGGCAAGTCTTTACACAATGCGGGTGGGATGATTTGCATGGGATGCTGCATTAAAGACAACTCGGAATTACGGGACAAAGCACGTCCCGTATTGATTCACAATGGGTCACACTATTTAGTTCTCAAATTTGGGATGAATCCGTATTTTAATGGACGGGTGGCAACCCTATTTATGACACAATATCACACATCCAAACATTACTTTTCAACAAGCGAGCTTTAAAAGAAGCAAAAACTATAGAATGAACCCCTGGTGGCTGTTCTACCAGTGTCTAAATGTGTGTGAATGTTATTTTCTGTTTGAGCACTTAGGCTCAGTGTATGAATGTCGGTGAATGGTGAATGCAGATGTAGTGTAAAAGCACTTTGAGCAGAAAGGCGCTATACAAATACGGAGCTTTAGCTAATGGCAGAGGCAAAGAGACCGAAAAGGGCGTTGATGGTGGAAGCTGGGAAGAGAAAAAGAGAGGGACCAAGCAAGAGGCTGCCGGAAGTTGGTGAGAGTAAAATAAAAGGCTGCACGATAGACGCCAAGCTGACATTCTTTCTGCTGGACTAGTAAGTAACAACTTAAAGGATTGGTTTGCCTTGTTTTGTGTTGCCACACTTGCTTGTTTTTTCTTAAGTAATGAAATCATAACAAATGCATGTGTACAGCTGTCCTTATATATGACAGAGGTGAATTACACTCTGAAACAGTAGAGGCAGTAGATTAAAATCTTACATGTTGCTTTAACCTAAATCTACATTCTAAAACCTTCACTGCAGATACTGCATAGTCCTCAATCAGGTCATTTTAAAGCCTTTACAGCATCACATATCACACACATCACTCTGCCTTCCTGCCTTCCCCCACCATTTCTCTCAGTTTTCAATTTTCCATTTCCCCTTGTTCATTTTCATTCCCTTTGACCCGCCACCCAATCTCACTGTGTGTCCAGGGCAGCCTGCCCTCCATGTGTAAATGCTGCCTCCAACGACCCATCATTGTGTGCGTTTGTCTAGGTTTGTGTGTTTGTGTGTGTGTGTGTATTTGGCACAGATAGCAGTGAGATGGGTTTCTGGACTTCACCACTATCTCTGTAAAACAGGCATAGGCAGAGCTTCAAGTCCACAAAAATCTCCCAGCATCACCTTGTAGTCTATGAAGTGCAAAATGAAAACCACACAAGCATCTGAGGAGGGCTTTAAGTTGATTTGTCAGTTATTTCTAATTAAAAATAGCAGTCTGAAAGTCAGATGAATGTGTGAGGCATTAGTAGCATGGTGACAGATTTCACAGGAGGGCTAATTGTGCCGACGCTCTACACTGCTGATTTACTGATGTGTTATGTAACTGCATTAGCAAAATGAGAAAAGAATGTTCCTTCTGAAGAAATTCACAGCTCTTTAAAAGGAAGGAGCTTTGGTCCCTATTCATCTCTCTCATTTCCTCCTCTCTCCCTCTCTCTGTCTCTCTTTGTCACTACATAACTTTTTCTTAAACTTTTCTGTACAAATCAGTCTAAATCAGAAAGAACAAGGCTTTAAGGAATTAAATCAGAAGCGTTCTATTTCCTTTGATCAAGGTGCTGTAAAGTTTTTAAACTTCCCTACATCCTCTTGTCCTTTGAGACTCAAACACTGATTTAAGTGGCACCATTGTGTTGTTCCAAGATAAATGAAGCAGTTTGGAGAACTCCTATCTGTCTGAGGATTTTTTTTTAAATTTTGTAATTGAAATATCTCAATGAATATGTGGAATTTGGGACAAAAGTCCCCAGAGGATGAATTGCAGGCCATCCTACTCCTAACCTTTCATCTAGAGCTCAGGTCTAAACTTGATTTTGTCCAATACTGGTTTATGACCATATACATGCAAAGCCAATGACATTCCCATCAGCCTCAGCCGTACTTAAGCTGTTAAGAGTCTATTAGCAAATATTAGCAAGCTAATATGCTAAAATAAGTTGATGAACATTGCAAACATTAAAGTGCGGCCTCTTTAATTTGAGGGTACCCACATCCACATTGGAGAAAGGTTTTAGGAATTACAGATCTTTAATATTAAGCCTACTCTTTTTCAAAGGACCAAAAATAATTGGACACAATCCTGAAGAGTTGTTTCAGCAGGTAAAAGGTCTGGAGTTGATTCCAGGCGTAGCATTCACATATGGAAGCTGTTGCTGCGAACCCACAGCATGCAGTCAAATAAGCTCTCAATGCACGAAACAGGCCATCTTTAGGCTGCAAAAAAAATCCATCAGACAGATAGCAGGAACATTGGGAGTTGCCAAATCAACAGTTTGGTACATTCTTAGACAAAAAAAAAATGCACCGGTGAGATTGGCAACACCAAAAGGCCTGGACGTCCATGGAAGACAGTGGTGGGCGATTGTGCGATCCTTTCCATGGTAAAGAAAAACCCCTTCACAGCATCCAGCCAAGTGAAGAACATATTCCAGGAGGTAGGCTTATCCAGGGTGGGAATTATACAGTGACAAACGGGCGGGTCAACTTTTTTTCCAGCTCCAAAAGAAAACCCAGTGCAGGATGCGGGCTTCAGTGAACTAAAATCTTAAAATACAATATCATTGCTTATTTAACTAATGTCTGCAGTCTGTAGACGAGGATAAATCCAGTTCATTACACCAGTTGATGGGTGCCCCATACCACACTACAGCTTTATAGTTAGGGGTCACCAAGTATTGGCAAAACTGCCAACAAGTCAGACCCACATCAGCAGACCATCATGACCGCTCAAACCCTACCTACACAATGCTGAACCAGAACCAAACACACTATTATAAATACAGTCTGCACTTTTATCTCTAATTCCTACTTCTTATCATTCTCATCAAGTTTAAAGGTTCAACTTACTCTTTTTTAGCAACTATCTCCTTTCCTCTTGCTCATGTTGACTGTGAATGATGTAATCTGCGTCCAATAAAGCAGGAGTCATACACTGCTGTTGGGGAATTGGGAACTTTTGGGCATTCGAGTTAAAACAAATGTCATGTTTAATGTGAAAGGACTCACAAAAGACTAAACTCTATATTAATGCAAAAATGTATCTCTACAATAACTAATCCCCAATTTCCCTGCTCATGCCTTAGCACCAGGTGATATTACATCAGATATGAAATTACATAGTTATAATGAAATGGTGAGCTCTCAGCTAGCTAACATCAGATAGCTCATTTTAAGTAAAAGAAATGCTAATTATGAAACTCTGAAGGTAGGAAACATTAGTATATTAAAGCTAAATAGCTAACTACTGACATTAACCTGCAGCGTCTCAATAGCGTGTAATGCACTGGACTGGAGCAGCTGCGCTGCAAGTGATGCAAAAGGACGAGACGTTTAACTAACGTCAATGTTAGGATATGGTACGGTCCATTTTAGGGGTGTCTGAAATCATATTTCAAGATTCTTAAATATACAGCATGTGTATGGGAAATATATGGTAATATTTACAATTACAGGTCAGAAAGACACCTTTTTGCCTCCTTTGAGGGGGTCCAAGCCTTAACTAGGGGGTCAGACCACCCCCCAATTCAGTACAACTGTTGATGAAACAATGCTAAAAATGATAATGTCTAAAAAAGGTGGTAAAATCTCAAATGCCGGTGTTTACCTCAGAATAACTGGTTGTGCCTCACTCAAAGCTATAAGACTGTGTGTGTGTGTGTGTGTGTGAAGTATAGATGGGGTGGTGGTATAAAATGATTGATGACTAGGCCCATCATATTACAGAGTACATTAAAGGTACATGTCACATTTTAAGGGAATCTGACAAAGAATTGCACATTTGCCATAATCTGTTTCTGTTGCAACGCTGTCACAAAGAGCATATTAACTAGGCTTGCTTTGAGTACTTCTATTTACTGCAGAATTGTTTAATGGCCTGGTATACTGGAATGTACACACACTATGAGAAGCCTTCAGCCTGAAGTGATTGTAATGAAACAGTTTGGTATTATGAATGACTTTGAAATGCACCTTGCATCCATGTGTTCCAACAGCAGCGTTGTCTATTGTAGTCAAATAGGTCTGAAAATAGCGCTGCACTAAATAAAAAAGAAATTCTGAAATGAAATTCTGTTCAAATCCAGTTTGAGAAACACATTTAAGAGGTTGAGGGCAACAAAGAACTGCACACAACTCTGGAAAGTTGCCATGGGGATTTATAAGAGAGCAGGGGTTTCATTTATAAAACTGTGCGTAGAATCCTCACTAAACATGTACGTGTGCTCAAAAGCCAAAAATGGCGTACACCAAAAAATATTCAGACTTATAAAACCATGCGAACACACAATCACATGAAATGTTGCACATGAGAGGGAGCTCCATGTCCGACCCTTCAAATACCCACAATGGTGGCTATAAATGGTCAGTGAAACGTTAAAGGAGAACTCCGGGCAATTTTAGTTAATCTTGATCGTTATACCTTTGTGAGTACTGACTATAGAAAAAAAAAACGAGCCGGATTGGTGCTCGCAACACGGAGCTGCTACAGCTAATGCCCAGAGCTCCCACGTAGCTAAAACGGCAGATATGGGGGCATTTACATAAAGAG
>JAPMOB010220000.1:0-10907 GCA_029875015.1 Lepomis gibbosus | reverse complement strand
ATAATTTTAAGTTAATAATTTTTACCATCAAATATATTTTTTTAGCACCACAGTTTTATTGGGGGCTTCTCTGGGCCCCCACTTATTCATGGGCCTTTACCCCCCCTTTACGGCGCCCCAGCTCACACCTCCGCTGCGCGAAGAAGAGGTAGCCGGTCTATTTTTGACGGAAGACTCATCAAGCAGCTCCGAGCAGATGAGCTGGGCAGGAAGTCAGACACAGAAACGGCAAAGACATTCTAGTCGATTTTCAAAATAAAATCGTATCAACAATAAACCCAGTTAAAACAGACCAAAAAAGAAACAATTTGGCCTTCTTAACCATGGTAGATGCACACAAATCAAGGAAAACCAAATCAACTAAATCTAAACAATTCAGCAAAATCAGGCAAGCAAAACTTTCTTATTCTGAAATGCTCCATGTGGGAAATTCAGCCCAGCAAGGAACTGGGGGGAAACGGTTCACAGAGCGCTGTGATTGGTTGTAGAAGCACACAAAACAACAAGTCAACAAGGTGGGCCAAACTAAACGCTCCACTGCTGAAACACTTCTGAAACACTTCCAGTGTGAGTTGACACAGGGCTAAGGAGGGGTCACAACCGTGGCGCAGCCGTAACATGGCACACACCCCGCCTGTGTGAGTCCGGGGTTAGTTGTAAACAGTTCATGAGAACTAAAAATACCTCAGACAAGAGATGTGAAAGAATTTCAACTCTACAGGGCAACACATTCACTGTCTATGTTGCGTACCATTGCATCATTTGGTGTCTGTAACACACCAGTCAAGGTACATTGAAAGACAAAGTACAGAAGTCAGGAAATAGGACAATGGTATATCCTGACACTGATGTGTAACCTCAGATAGAAAACAGTTTTGATGCTGATCATATACCATTGGAGTGTGTTGGTACAACTAGTGGGTAATTTTTCCTGACACAGTCCTACATCTATTCTGCATTCATGCCAAATCCATTCTGCTATCCATTCTGCTTCTGTCCTTCATTAACCTCACAGTGGTGGCTACATTATAATTCACCCATGTCACCTCCATTCTATATGAATGGAGTTTGTTTTTTATATCTGTTCTGTGCATAATGTTTGTGAACAATGAATGTAAAGAAGCTAGCTGACTGCTAACTCACAAGCTCATATAGAATGTCCTGCCAGCTCAACATGTTTGTGAATGTGAGCTCGATCATTATTCCATTCATTCTATTCCAGTAACATCTCTCTCTCACTTTGATTCATTGCCTTCTTATCTAACCCTCTCTGATCTTTTTGCAGACCATCAACACAAACCCCCACTCGTTGTCCTCCTTTCTCCCTCTCTCTCCCACTCTCTCTCTCTCATTCATCATGGTAAACTCCAGTGACAGGGTAGCGCTGCTTTGTGGAAGTATGCTTAGTAGAGCCTGACGCACACAGCCTTGAAGACAGCCTTGCAAAGAGAGAGAGAGAGAGAGAGAGAGAGAGAGAAGTATCGGACAATATGTAAATGGGAAAGTTGAGACGAGAGAGACTGAGAGAGCAGAAAAGAACGACAAAGAGGTCACATGCTTTCCCAGTGGAGCTGTCATTGGCCACCACGTTCCGTTCTGTGTGTGCGTGTGTGACCTTGGGAACTGTGGCCTTGTATCTGTGTGTGTGTGGTGGTTTGTTGTAATGCAAAACACGCACAAACTCACGAATCAAAAAATCATATTTATCTGACAAAGAGACTATCTTTTAAATAGTCTAATAAAAAAATGTATAAGATCAGCTGTTTTTCATCTTCACATTCTGCGATGTGTGTATGTGAATGATTTTGTTGACTCTTCTCCTGGAGAAAGAACTGCATGATGTTGTGAGTAAATATCACAGCAATGCCCAAATTAATATTTACTTAATTCTGTCTTCTATAAATAAGCTAACGTGGAAGTTCCAAAATGGTGATGGTGGTGTTTTTGTACTTAAATGAGTACAGAAGAAAATCCATATGCCGCTGGCTTAATAATTGACTAGTTTTTAATCAGCTGAATTATCAGGGCTTTCTGAGATGCATTACTCTCACAAATAATAATTATGAGTTAAGATGAGAATTTCAGCTGCATCATGGTGTTCATCAGAAACATTATATTAAGTCTGGTGAAAACACACACTTGGATAACACTTGTTCTTACACCTTTCTCACTTGTTGTGCCTCATCAAGGCACACGACAATTAGTTGCATTTTAAATTAAACAGAATGAAAAGAAAAGATCATGCTTTATACTTACAGGTCACCTATTGTTATTATTTTATATATTAAATTAGAAAAATAATGTATATGTTTAAAAGTAATGTGTATAAGTCGATTTAGATTGTCCAGGGGCGCCTGAGGAGCAGATGAAGGATTTCTCCTCATCATACTCCATAAGGTCATTCCACATGAGATGTCACTTTAACCCAGATAAAACATGTGTAATGTTGTAGTTGTGTTGTCACGTAGTTCTGATCACACATGCTTAGATTGCCCACTTTGTCATTAAAACTAAGGTCATCTGAGAACATTTTATACTTGCAGTCTTTCCAATTCCTCATGAATCATCCACAGAATAAATTGCTGTCTGTCTCCTGATGTTTTTCAATATGACTGCAGTATTCAGGCTGTTGGCCAGTTGTATAATCAATTTCATAATGTCATATCTACATCAGCATATTGTTTCTAACTGCTGTTTTGTAATCCCTTGATCCCCTGAGGAACTAAGGCGAGAAATGAAAAAGTTAAGTCAAGGACACCTGCAATCTTGAGATATGTACAGGAACTTTATGGAGGGAAATTAATGGAAGATGTGTTGATATATTACAATGAATGAAACTAAGTTTTTTAAATTATAGTTATTTCTTATTCCATTTTAAGGTTTTTCTTAGCTGCAGTAAAAGGCAATGCAACATAGATGAAACTGAAAGCAACTCACATATAGAAATCTTTGCCAGTGTTCCTCTTGCTTGGCAGGATCACCATATCTCAACAGTTAACTGACTTTGTCCAGTCATTGCGTCAAACACTAAAAGGGTTAATAAAGCTCAGTTTAACTTTGGATCTTGATCCAAGATGGCACTGTGTATAGCTGCCTCAGTGTTAGGTGTGCTCTGTTTTGTTTTGTTTTTGTGTGTTAATTCAGTTTTCAGCTTCCAGAGCTCTTTCACCAGAGAAGACCTCATGAACATGAGGGGAACAACTCAAGCTTATTTATTTCCCACTTTTCTCACGTCATCAGTGGAATTATTGGACATTTTGGTGAAGGGCATGCTCACTGTTGTTCAGGCTGTTAAACGGCATAGGAGAGGAAAGGAGCCCGGTCGATCATGTGTCTTCGCCGGTGGGGACTCCACTCGCACACCGCTACCGGCAATATTTCTCTCCAACGTGCGCTCACTGTGCAACAAACTGGAAGAACTTCAGCTACTGGTGGGGAAAAACAGAGACTTGTATTCATCTTCTGTGCTGTGCTTCATGGAGACCTCACTGTGTGAACTGATACCAGAATCCATGCTGCAGCTGGCTGGAGGTGTCTGTTCTTAGATTAACAGTGGCTGGTGTACCGACGTGACAATGATTTAGCAGCACTGTTCTCCAAATCTGGAATATTTTATCATTAACTGTAACCCGTTTTACTCCCTCGTGAGTTTGCTTCATTCATTCTGGTCCACTGCAGGCCAACATGCCCGACGCACAGCGCATGCTGGCCGACCAGATACTGTGTGTGGAGAAGACTCCTTTGTTATTGTTCTTGGTGACTTTAACAAAGGAAACCTCAGCCAAGAAGACAGTTAGACAGTTTATAAAACGTCCAACCAGAGAGTGGTCATGCTGTCCCCTGCCCTCCACTGGGATACTCTGATCATGCCACGGTCCACCAGATTCCTGCTCACAGGGAGAAAATAAAAGTCTGTAAACCTGTGGTGAGGACATCTAAGCAGTGGACTAGTGAAGTTGTAGAGGACCTCCAGGTGTGTTTGGACTGCACTGACTGGAATGTTTCAGGACTGCTACCAATAATCTGGATGAGTATACAGAAGGTGTGACGTCCTTCATCAGCTTCAGTGAGGACAGATGTATACTAACATGCACCAGGATGAGTTATAACAATGATAAACCCTGGTTCACCGCCAAACTCAGACAGCTAAGTTTGGAAAAGGAGGACGCATTTAGGAGTGGGGTGCAGGGCGTTAAAGTACAGGTTTGGCAAGGTGGTGCGAGAAGGTAAACAACTGTACTCAGAGACACTAAAACACTAAAAGACCATTTCTTTGCAAAACAACGTCACTTCTGTCTGGGGGGGGGGGGGTTCAGACAGATCACAAACTACAAACCCAAAGCCCCTTACTTCATCAATGACTCGCTTGGCAAATAAGTTGAACTAGTTCTACTGTATTGAGAGTCCATCGGACACCCTTCCCCATGACTATTCTGCTCAGCTTCAGCCCCTGTCCACCATCTCCTCCCCTCTCTCCTCAGAGTTGTCTAGCTCCAATCTCTCCCACCACTCTCTCCATTTCAGAGAGGGAAGTCAACAGACTATTCAGGAGGCAGAAACCCCACAAAGCAGCTGGGCCAGACTCTGTCATGGCCCTTCACTACATCCTTGAGCACCTGGACTCCCCTGGAATCTATGCCAGGATATTTTTTTGGATTTCAGCTCTGTTTTCAGCACCATCATCCCTGCCCTACTGCATGACAAGCTCTCTCATCTGAAAGTGCCTGACTCCACCTGCAGGTGGATCATTGACTTCCTAACGGACAGGAAGCCGCACTTGAAGCTGGGAAAAGATGTTTCTGATTTCAGGACCATCAGCACCAGTTTCCCTTAAGGCTGCATTCTTTCCCCTCTTATCTTCTCCCTGTACACCAAAAGCTGCACTTCCAGTCACCAGTCCGTTAAACTCCTGAAGTTTGCGGATGATACCACCCTTATTGGGCTCATCTCTGGTGTGAATGAGTCTGACTACAGGTGGGAGATTCACCATCTGGTGACCTGGTGCAGCCATAACAATGGACGTCAACACTCTGAAGACAGTGGAGACCGTGGTTGTGGATTTTTAGAAAGAGCACAGCCCCACCTTGATCCTGTGTGACTCCTCAGTCGCCACTGTGGACTCCTTCTGCCTCCTGGTCACCATCATCTCCCGGTGCCTCAAGTGGGAGCTGAACATCACCTCCCTCACCAAGAAGGCCCAGCAGAGGATGTACTTCCTGCGGCAGCTGAAGAAGTTCAGCCTGCCAAAGACAATGACACAATGACAGTGCACTTCTACATCGCCATAATTAAGTCCATCCTCCCCTCCTCTGCTGCTGCTGCCACCGCCATGCAGAAAAGGTGATTAGCTGCAATCTTCCATCACTTCAGGACCTGTACGTCTCAAGGACTCTAAGCGAACAGGAAAGATTGCAGCTGATCCCTCCCAATCTGGACACAAACTGTTCCAGACTCTCCCCTCTGGCAAGAGGCTGCGGTCCATCAGGACCAAAACTCCGGCCACAAAAACAGCTTCTTCCCATCTGCAGCTAGCCTCATTAACAAGGTCCAGGTCCCCCACTGACACTCCCCCTTTCAAGTAATACAAATGTCTCTGCACATGTAAATATTGTCTCATTTTATTTCATATCATGCACAAACCTGACACATTGCACATATTTGTTGTCAATTGTTAATCGTTGTTGTTCTATATTTTTGTATTGTCAATTTATATATTTTTGTAGACAATGTGTGACGTTGTTCTTTCTCTGCAAATATTATTCTCATATAACTTGCATTTGTTTATTCCATATTTATATATTTCTAGATTTATTTATGTCAACTGTATGTTTGCCTACATGTAGCACCTTATCAAGAAAGCAAATTCCTCACGTGCGGTAAACAATACTTGGCAATACAGGCTTATCTGAGTCTGATTCTATGACAGTTTTGCTGCCAATTCTTGATGAGTGAATACAAGTCAAAAGTGTTGTCCGCCGTCTGTAACACAGAAACCAACAGAGGGCCGAATGATGTTCAGGTTTCATTATGACACAATTAATATGAAATCGTTTCTGTAAATCCCAACATGAATTTAGGCTGACTGAAATGAGGATAAAAAGGATGAATATATGATCAATAGAAATAATAAGGTAAAGAAAGAATTCCACCTGGAAGAAAGTGGAAGAAGGAGGATAGGATGAGGGAAGTAAATGGTGGCAGATTAATGGATGAAATAAAGGAGAGAAGGAGTGGGTGCTTCAAAGACCAAAGGATTGGCAGGCGAAGGGATAAGGGATTTCAGAAAGGAAAAGATTGATTGACAGGAGGAAGATGGTGTGGATAGGGAAGGGAAAGACAGGCAGAAAAGGAAGGAAGGCAGAGAGAGGGATAATATAAGCGGGAAGAACCAAAAAAATCAAAAGTTAAAGATTGAAACACAAAAATGAATTCATGCAGTGCTACAGAGGGGGAGGGATGGACATGGACAGGCGGCCACAAGCAAAATGAAATTGCAGAGTAGCTGTTTCTGGACATAGGAAATACGAGAAAGATATGAGCTGAGGTGAGACGGAGAAGTAATGAGACTGTTAGAGAAAGATGGATGAAGAAGTAAAGAGGGCAGTGAAATTCTGTATTTAATCTTTTCCATAAAAGATTCCTCAAGAAACAGACAGTCACATTGCAAATAATTCTCATGTTTACTGATAAGGGTGAATGCTAGATGGATTGCTGGGTTTGTCATTGCTGCCATTTAATGTCTATCTCCTCTTCTTTTACAAAATTATTTCAGAAATCAAAACAATTCACAGACAGCATGTTGACACAGAAAAGCTACATGTCTGCTGGCTTTACTGAATTTCATCCTCTTCAGCTTGACAGTTTGACTGGTGTTTGTGTGTGTTTATGTGTGCACACTCGCAGTTTGTGTAAGTGTTGGTTCAGGCTGAATGAAGATGGAGCTTTTGGTTGCTTTTTCTCTGCTGTGTAGGAGTTGAGGATCAATAAACCCCCTTCCTATTCACTGGCCTACAACCCTAAACAAATACACACGCAGATACACTCATGAAAAGTCAACATTCACTTATACACACCACACACACACACACACACACACACACACACACACACACCTGCATGCATTACTACAAACAAGAACTTATATAGACTGAACAAGTGAAGAGGTTGACAAAACCTTTGGTAAAGATCACTACTGTGTTGCCCGTCTACACACACACATACTTTGATCTGAAGAGATGTGTATTGGTGGAGCTGCTGAGACAGCTACTGACATGTTCTAATGTACTGTGTCTAGTTTCAAAGGATTCCCTGACTCCATCACTCCTCTTCTTCAAGCATTTCCTCCATTGCAAACCACCAAAGCTGTCAGGGTTAGTGGTTCCAATCCCAGCAGTACCTACTTTACCAAATCAGGTTCAGAAAAGCAATCCCATGTTTCCTAAACAGTGTCTCAGTTACTACAACTCTGTTTGTTATAACATTAAAACCTGCCTTGACTTCCTCTTGTCACCAATGTATTATTTCATATCATGCTTCGACATTCTTTTTTTGCTATTTATCAAGATACACTGTTTGTGCTTCTAGCTGTTCAAATTAGCTTTTACTGAAACAATATAGTCACTTGATAGTAGATTGGCTGCTCTCATTGTTTTATATTGAAGGAATAGACAATTTCATATTCACATCTTCAGTTATTTTTTTTGATAGTGATTCTGGCCCCAACATGTGAGTCTTGCATTATGGGTTTTTTGTCACCTTAGGGCAGAAGTAACAAATTAAATTTACTATTGCTACTGTAAAAAATATATATATATATATATATATCTTTAATTTAACTGATACTTAAGAATTTTGCATTTCAAGCATTACAGCAATACATGTTAAGTAGTATCTCTTATACGTACAAACAAAAGTCAGATTACAAATACAAGATAAACCATGTGAATGGAATGAAACAATGGTGGAGCCAAATCAACAGCTGCAGCAGAGACAAAGCTGCTGCTGTGTACTCCATGCCCATGTAACAGAAGCCAGCAGAGCTGTGCTGTAAACCCCACTCCCCAACACCTTAAGACTGGCGGCCTCTCGTCAGCGCGTCCGCAGCCTGTACCCGAGGTTGCCGGTTCGAGTCAGGAACGTGCACTTGGGGCATCTAGTTACACCCAGAGAGGTGACACTCAGTAGTACTCAGCTGACATTCTGGAAAAGATACTTGTTATATAAGATAAGTTGTTCCATTATTCCCATTATCACATTATCCCCCTTAGGGGAAATTCTAATTAGCAGAGCAGCACAGGGGAATGTAAAAAGAAAAAACAAAATATAATAAAAACAGAATCAGTTATCAGCAAAAAATACAATTAAAGTAGAATTAGTAAACATCAGAATCAAATATGCAAAACATATACACACTACATAGAATCTGTCAGCGAAGATGGGAGATGTTAGATGCTGTGGTGTTGTGGTGGTGAGATGAACTGGGTGATGTTGTGTTATGGAGTCTAATGGCAGATGGCACAAATGAGCCCCTTAAGCGCTTTGAGGTGCGAGGCTGGATTAGTCTGTGGCTGAAAGTGCTCCTGAGCTGCCTCAGCTCAACATAGAGAGGATGAGAGGGGTTGTCCATGATGACTTTCAGCTTCACTCTCAACCTGCTCTTAGTCAGTGCATATACACTGTCCACTTCTATACCCACTACTTAGCTGGCCTTCTTCAGCAGCTTGCCCAGTTTGTTGCCGGCATAAGTCCCAATGCCACTTCCCCAGCACACTGGCCACTATATGAATATGTGGCGAAATGTCAGGGGAAGGTACCATTGTGGTTGACGATAGCATTAATTAAGCATTAAGTTTAACAAAAAAATGGTTGCATCTGTCTTAAATAATCACTGATTTAATGCACCACCCTGCGAGCACGCTAAGTGATCCAAAATCGAATGCACCCACAATGTTGCATGACTACAGATGCATGCTGGGTTACATAAAATAGATGCTAAAATGTTCATGGAGGTGACTGTGATGTTCACTTAGGAGTTTCTGCCTTCAGGTAGGTGTGTATAGCCTTTGTGTCGCTTTTGAAGTCACTCAGCTCACAATCTTTTAAAACTTTAAAAAAATCTTTGGTCTGTTGGTTGAGGGTATAGGTCTCAGCTTACCATCCCTATACAGTCACATTATAAAGTATCATCAGAGATAGATCATTACAGTTGAGATGCAACAGAAGTATCTAAGATGTCACACTGCTAAATCCTGGAATAATACATTTTGTTATACTTGGTATCTTTTTGGTTCTAGGAAAGCTACAGTATCTATGGATGACATTTAACAAATATAGCCGTGAATAAACCTCATGATTCACATTCACATAAGGTGCCACAAGAACATCCATTGCTGCTCAATGAAAGAGTCACCCATGGACACACAGAAACACATACATGCACAACAAGGAGGACTGAGTGGCTGCAGGCAGAAACAGATTCACACAGACACACAGGACATTACATTGACTTACAGTGGATAGAAAAAGTCTACACAGCCCTGTCAAAATGCCAGGTTCTTATGATGTAAAATAATGAGAGAAAGATAAATCATGTCAGAACTTTTTCCACCTTTAATGTGACCTATAATGTGAATGATTCCACAAACTGAAATCTTCAAGGGGGAAAAATGAAAAATAGAAACCTTACAATAATCTGGTTGCATAAGTGTGCACACCCTGATATGACTGGGGATGTGGCTGTGTTCAGAATTAACCAGAATTAACATCACATTCAAACTCAGGTTATCTAGAAGTCATTATACACCTGCCCTCATTTAAAGTGACTGATTAATCACAAATAAAGTTCAGCTGTTAGCTAGTAGGATTTTCCTGATATTTTCTTAGTTGCATCTCCGAGCAAAAGCCATCGTCCGCAGAGAGCTTTCAAAGCATCAGAGAGATCTCATTGTTGAAAGACATAAGTCAGAAGACGGGTACAAAAGAATTTCCAAAGCATTAGATATACCATGGAACACAGTGAAGACAGTCATCATCAAGTGGAGAAAACATGTCACAACTGTGACTTTACCAAGAGCTGGACGTCCCTCCAAAATTGATGAAAACTGGATGTATGTGTGGTACATGTGACAATTATCTCCCGTATTCTTCATGAATGGGCAAGATGGAAGTCTTTTCTTACAAAGAAAAACATCCAAGCACGGCTGAAGTTTGCAAAAACAAACATTAAATCCCCCAAAAGCATGGGGGAAAATGTGTTATGGTCTGATGAAACCAAGGAAGAACTTTTTGGCCATAATTCCAAAAGCTATGTTTGGCGCAAAAATAACACTGAACATCACCCAAATAACACCATAACCACAGTGAAGCATGGTGGTGACAGCATCATGCTTTAGGGCTTTTTTTCTTCAGCTGGAACCGGAGCCTTAGTCAGGGTGGAGGGAATTATGAACAGTTCCAAATACCAGGCAATTTTGTCTAGAAAGCTGAAGATGAAGAAGAAGTTCACCGTTCAGCATGACAACGACCCAAAGCACACATCCAAATCCACAAAAGCATGGCTTCACCAGAAGAAGATTAATGTTTTGGAATGGCCCAGCCAGAGCCCAGACCTGAATCCAACTGAACATCTGTGGGGTGATCTGAAGAGGGCCATGCACAGGCGATGTCCTCGCAATCTGACAGATTTGGAGCACTTTTGCAAAGTAGAGTGGGCAAAAATTGCCATGTCAAGATGTGCCTAATAGACTCCTACCCAAAAAGACTGACTGCTGTAATAAAATCAAAAGGTGCTTCAACAAAGTCTAAAGATGTGCACTCAGGTTTTTTGACGGGTTTTATTTTTCATTTTTCCCCCTCAAAGATTTCAATTTGTTTTTCAATTGAATTGTTCACATTATAGGTCACATTAA
>JAPMOB010219996.1:0-10120 GCA_029875015.1 Lepomis gibbosus | reverse complement strand
CACACACACACACACACACACACACACAAACACACACACACACACACACACACACACACACACACACGCACACACACACACAAACACACACACAGCAACTTTCCTCCGGAGAAGGATGCACCGATCTGTATTTTTTCTTCAATTATGACACACAGGTCGTTTCAAGGCTTTTATTCAGCTTCTTTATTGAACTCAGAGAGAAACTATTTTCACATCATAGACTTGGTACAGCAGAGAACTGACAGACTGAAACTCTTATGGCTGCAAGCCATGAGGCTACAGTCCCACCTGGACTCTAATAGGCTCATAATAAGGTTTTAGTAGACTGCAAAGGTTAGGGAAGAGGCTGGTCTAAGGCCGTTTGTTAATTTCCCAGGCAGGGATAATAAGGGAAAACTGAAACTCCCCTTTCCTTCAGCAACTACTGTACCACTGAGCAATATACTTTACTCCCAACTGCTCCAAGAGGAGAAGACAGTGTACTGGAAAGCTCCCAGGTGTGAATATGGGTATTATTTATTTGCCAAAGACCTTTCGATCAAAAATTGGACAAAAACTCCAAAGCAACTATTAGTTTTATTCATATTTAGTAAGTGGTTAAATAAGGCTCTACAGATCATTAATATGTTAAAACATGCATGTAATTGTTGAGGAGGATATGAATTGGTAATCAAAAGGTCACTTTTATTACAGTAATGGCTTATTAAATCTAAAAAGTCATAAAACATTATTTATCAACAAATAATACTGATATAGTCAAAACTGCTCTACACTGACTTTTTTCAGCACGTGTGCTCCTAAAAGAAAAGATTTTGGAGCACACAAAGACATCAAGGAGCACAGTGGCAATGAGTTAAGTAACAGAGTTTATTAACAAACAATTGTGTGCGCGTGTGTCTGTGTGTGTGTGTGTGTGTGTGTGTATGTGTGTGTGGGTGCGTGCGTGCTCCTTCTCCATGTGTGCAAATGTGAAACCAGTGGAGGACTATAGAAGTGAAGGCACTGGTATCTCGACACGCTAAAAATATTGCCAAAGCTTTTTTAAAACATTGAAACTGATTTCCTTGAAAATTTGACACATTTGAAAACTGCTTTTTAAAACACATTGATGAGTGTGATAGATGCATTGCAGCTGGTGGAATGTGGGACTTGCAGTTTTTGAACCAGGGCAGGATAGACGATACACCAGCACCACCCACACAACCAACGTCACAGTTTATGTAAATGGGATTACTGGACAATATTTATAACTAAATACAAGGGGAGTGTGTTGCTAGAAGGAGGAGACGGCGAGATGGAGCACATATTGGCAAAATGGCATCCTGGCTCTGGTTAAATCTACATCTGTCCACTGCAAAAGGCTTCATCCACAACCTAGATGAGTAACTAAATGAGTGTGTTAGTATAATATCGTTAAACATTAAATAAAGAGTAATATGTTAATTTAAAATTATTAGTATAATATGAATATATTAATACGATAATTTTACTATATTCATTATAACTTTTTATAATAGTATACTATATAGCTTGCCAACTCTTTAATATTAATACCAGGTGGACAAATCAGCAGTTTAATTTTTGTGTTCAAGAAAAATGTTCAACATTGATAGTTAGTCTCTAATATGTTCATGCTTAGTACTAACTTTCAATTCTTTCAATTAAAAAGTTTGCTGTGGCACGTCCCGTTAATGGCCCAAACCATCCAGGCCGGTGATTGGTCGGTTCATGAAAAGACATTGACGAGCACATCTCTTTTATGAAAAGTTGAACATGTTTCAACAAAAGGGCATATTTTCACTTATTTCAATAGTTTCTTTAAGTTGTCTTATGTTTTTCCTTTTGTAAAGATGTTTGATTCCATGAATTCTATATAACTATAACTTATACCACTAAAAAAATTTACTAACTTGATGTCGGTCAAAAAAAAAGTTGTGGATAGTGAAATTTGGCCAACTCTGGTCGCAATGATTAATGTGTGGACCTTTACGGGGCTGGATGGATTTCATATGACCCATGATATAAAGCATCATCATCTACTGGTATAGCAATGCTTTGTATGTGTATGTGTGTGTGCTTGACAGGGGTGGGGGTGCGTGGCTGGGGTAGGATTTAAGAGTAAGCTGCTAAAATTGATGACATCCCCAACACCACCCCTGTTTCTCACCATGTCAAAGTTCACCATGCTAGAAAGAAGACAAATGTGATGTGATATACTGTGGATGAAAGTGATAGCCTGTGTGTGTGTGTGTGTGTGTGTGTGTGTGTGATTTTCTGGAAGGACTTTCCTGCGCTTCAAAAGTTTAAGCCTTGGCCAGGATGTAGTTATGGAGCGCTAATTTGAGAGCCGTCTGATTGCGGGCTTTTGTGTGGGCCCCTACCAAACACACACACACACACAGACACACACACTCTTTATCAGTCATTAATCTATCAGGTGTCATTAACAGGGGAGGATGGGCTGATTGAAACCAGAGGGAGACAGAATGATGTCACACAAACACACTTCACTGCCAGAGTACTCGTGTGTCTGCATGTCTCGCTTTTATCCTCCTCATCACACACAGACACGCAGACAGAGACACACACACACACACACACACACACTAGTACATGTGACTGACATATAGACAGATAAATGTAAAAAATTGGCCTACAAGGGAAACACTTATTCATGCGGCTTCACTCTTCTCCAACATCTGAGCCACACTGAATGAGGAAGGTTACTGCCAACACCAGCTTTTATAAAAATGGATTCGTAGAGAGCCTGAAGAAAAACTTTGACTTGAAATGTCTGAATACAACAATGGGGAAGTTAGTTTGTGTGAGGATAAATGTGTATCTTTAAATAATGAGCCCGTGTTGAGAAGGACAGACATATTTTTTTTCCTGCTCCCAGCCTCTCGCTATTTTAACCCCCATCCCACAACATACATTAATCCACTTTTACACACTGCTAAATACACACGCCACAAAGCTATCTTTGGAGGACGAGCTATTGTTTAGCAATGACGGTAATCCCTTAAAGAGGTACTGCGTTTCCAGGCTGAGAATGGATCTCTTTATTAACACTGACGGGGGCTCATTATCTATAAATACAGGCGGGAGCCACTAATAAATCATTTCTCATGGCCCTGATAGAGCACTAACCACAAGGCATTAAGGCATCGTGAATGCAAACCACACGTTGGCAGGGGAGCTCTCTGCGTGTGTGTGTGAGTTACACCACGCTTTGGCAGACAGGATGATGGGGCTCGAACTGCACTTTTGATTGAAATAGCATGTTGTCTTTTGAGTTCCCATTTCGGCAGCGTTTAAATTATAGTGTCTCTACGGGGCTGCACAAAGTCTCTTGGGGTGGGAATAAAGTCAGAAAAGAGAAAATGCTTTTCTATAGGCTTACATGCGAAGAAAGTCTGGGTACAACTAAAGAGATGTTGAATGACTCAGATTTTTCTTCTGAAGATTGACTTCAGTGATGCAGTAGCAAGATTAAATAGTTTCGCCAACTTACATATAGAGTCAAAACCATTAACATATATGTGGATTTCCATGTCCACATGGTTTTTTGTCACAGTCATAGCCTGTATGTAAGAAGTGGACGTAGTCGTTTGGCTGATAGGGCGCCGGCACGTTGATTTTTGCAACTAGCGGCACAAGACATGACCATATTTGGACAAGACCGTTGAGCTTGTAGGTACCAAATTCGTGCTGCCTGCCAGATCCCTATCTGCACATGCGCAAAAATGGTCCTGTCTGTCAAAGAAGGTTACCAGAAGTGTGCCTGTTCATAATTACTCATGTGTTGTTGTCTGTTCTCATCTCAGGGTGTCAAATACTGATGATTTCAGAACGGCTGTAATAACTTTCTGGTAAGTGGAATACTGAATTACATGGGTTGTAATGGCCATTTAAAAGTTTTTTTCACAGGTAAAAAGGACTGTATTTGTTGGTAAACAGCAAGTTTAATAATGTACAGTCAGAAGGACAATTGCAAAAGATGTCATGTCTTTATTTCATATATAAATCAGCATTAAGTCATGTTATTAAAGGCTACAGTCCGTTTTCTAAATATAAACAATGATATTAGATATAGGCCTACTAAACACATAATCTATTGGTTACAACAGGCTTTTATTATTACCTATAATCACGGAATTGTCATGCCTGGTTATGCTATAAACACTTCTTTGGCCACAATTGTGATTATTCCATTGAAATTTTTTTTTAAAGTTTCAAAAAGACATACCTTTTCTATTACCGTGGACATGAAGTGATGTTTATTTGCACGTTATGTCTGTTTGATACAGATAAAAGCAGCTGTAGACGTAAAGAGACTAGCTGATACAACTTTAACATGCTGCGCACGCTTGGCGGATGGCAATCAGTTTCAGCAATTCAATATCGACAGACGCACAACGCCTGCATGCTCTGCTGTCCAGTCTTTCTGGCTATGTAAAGTCTGATTTCAGGTCTGTTAACACCTTATAAAGTCTATGATTAACACACAGTTAAAAACAGGGACATTTATGGTGACAGCTCCAGACACAACACAAAGGATGCTGCTAGCAGCACAGCTGTAGGATTAGCAGGTCGACACGCATACAATCGCTGACTTAGGTTTAGGCAGATACCCTTGTGATGGTTAGGGTAATGGTAGGGACCGGGCTGATAACTTGTCTAGAGAACAACAGTCTTAAAACTAAATGTACTCACCATGGAAAGTGAACTCCTAATAAGCCTTTTGAAGCGGCACTGGTTTGATTTACACAGTGCCGTGGGTACGAGTCACTCTAGCCTCTGATTGACGCCATGGTAACCCTGATGCATACTCTGCTTTATGGTCTATTTTCCTCTAAATGGGAGCCAATCCCCATTTAGGGTCACCAATGAACCTAGTCTTTGGACGGTGAGCACATGCAAACTCCACACAGAAAGACCGGGGCAACCGGGGGTTTGAACCCGTGACCTTCTTGCTGTGAGGTGAGAGTGCTAACCACTGCACCACCATACCATCCCTCTAAATTGGACCATAATTTACTAAATGAACATCATGTTGTATTGAAGAAGACTTGAAACTAGCCACTGAGACCATAAACTTATTATGAAAGTGTTTACTGAGTTAATAAATCAGGTGAGAAGAAGGGTCATTTTACCATTATTTCTAATGGAACCTTATTTTTGCAACCAGAAGAGTCGTCCCCAGCTGGCCATTCGATAGGAGGCAGGTTTAAGGGACTTCCACGTTCGCATCAGTTCGCTGACCTGAAGCTTCATGCTTGGTCACAGTTTATCACTGATGATGGTATTCAGTGGAACTACAAGGGGTTTGGGTTCCACAAGCTACTCCTAAATCAATTGCTAAGTTTGTGTGTAAAGTCAACCAAGTTCTTGGTAAGTAACTGTTACTAGCAAGTTTCAAAATAGAGATTTAGTAAATTGTGTTGCACTTGCACCAATAAAATTAAAGTAACCGCCAACCCTTTGTTAATGAAGCTGTTACTTTGTTTTATTTATATATGCTTAATATGGACAACAACTTGAGTAAGAAGAAAATGCCAAATTATTCTAATCTAGCTGGCATTATTAGCCAAGTAATTTAGCAAAACATGAAATGTAATTTAAAGTCTTCCCAGTTTATCATTAATAAATGAATGTCAGTCAATTTCAAGTGTCAGGTCATATGTTGACCACCAACATATGACCTCAACCTCTTTTATTCTAAATGAGTCATACTATAAGCAAGCTAAAGTTATTTCTGTCAGTTAGCATTACTTCAATTAGCTAAGCAACAGGCAGAAACGCTATGTGTAAATTAATAGTATCAACCAATCTATGCACAAGTAGTTTATGTGCTGTTTTAATTTTGTGATAAATCTCCATATAGTGCACACTTACTTTATATCTCAGCTATGTTTGAATTGATTAACAGCTGGTGTCAGCTGGCAACACTGAGGGCAAGTAAACTAAATTCAAATAAATCTGAATACGAAACACAATCATTTAGCAACACATTATTGGCCTAGCTTTTTTAAACTTTAGCTATATTTTGTTATTATGCAAAATGTAACTCAAAATCTTCCCATGTTACATCATTACTAATTATTATGGAAGCGTCAACCATATTTTGAATGACCTCATCTGCTCTTGACGCCATACAGGTTCATATAACATTAGTTTTCTCAATTCATTCAGTTAGCTGCATAGTAGTTACACTTGGCATCCCTTTCCACTCATGTTTTTCTTCTTGTTCCAGAAGTTGGATGTTTGAGCTTCACTGTGCAGAGTGATGTTCGTGCAGAGTCTGACACTAGAATGCTGTTTTCACATTCATCTGCTGAAAATGGAAGTTTCTCTGAGCTCACTGAAAATTTGATTGTAAGAGGCCTCTACGAGCATAATTTGTGACATCACAAATAGTTTGGAAGCCAATCCTGGTCCAATTTGCAACTTATACAAGTATGGTGTAGAAACTTGAAGCTGGCAGTGCACACACACTGACAGTAGACTTTACATTGAAGTTGGAGATGTCTTGTGTCCAGCTGGAAAACATTCTGAACAATGAACAACCAACCTCAAGTTGAAACACAGTCTTTCTCATTGCCCAAACTGTGCATGTAGCTTACCTACACTACGACAACTGTTCAGCTTAAACAGACATTCTCTTCTTTGTGGCTGTTGGCTGACAAACGTAACAGCGTTTTCTCTATTCACATTCTTTGCTCAATTGATCCTGTCTACCCTGGCTACAGTCTAACAAGAGCCAGGCCAGACTGGCCAAACTCTGACAGTTTAACCTTCCTCAGAGGTTGGTCCTATTCTTACAGCAGCCCTTCCAGCACAGCCTCCTGCTTCAGCACAGGCCAGCCCTGTATAACCCATCATACCCCTATCAAGGCCCATTCCGAAGAGACGAGGGATGAAAGGTCCGATTAGAGCCTGCTGGAAGTATTCAGCACATAGCACCCGCCCGGCCCGGCCCATCACCCCGCTGACGGCCCCTTCTAACCAGCCCCTCTCCTCTCTGCCCTGCGCTGCTCTGCGCTGTGATTGACATGTGAATTACAGTGTGTGGTGATGATAATAAGAGTGCTACCCCGGGCCAGGCCTGCGCCTTCCAGCCAGCAGCCAATCCCAGCTGGCACGGCCTGAAAGACAACCGCTGCCACCATCTGAAGAGGCAAATAAAAATGACATGCTAACTGTTAAAGAACTGCAGATTTTTCACGTGTTGTTTTAAAAGCTTTTGTGGCTCTGCCAGATTTTTTTCCTCTCTTTTCTCCTACATTCTCACTCATCTTCCCCCCAACCACATCCAGATATATGAAACCCCTTATTTATCGGAGCAATCTAAAAATAATTCCCCTCCACTGTGGCAAGTCTTTGATAAAAAAATATTTGTCTTCAGAAAGATTGCGCCCACTGAGACAAAAACAGATAAAGACGTGTGTGACTGTGGTGTTCCTCAATAATCCCCCACCACATAAATGATGGTTCCCCCCTAAATAATTACCTCTTCCTCTCACCATGCATGTTAAAAACCAAACCAAAGAAGCCCTCAACACATATGATGGCATTGTTCACACTTTTATTCATTATTTTTCCACAGGGTCCAACATAATGTGCTAGTTACACGTTATGGTATTAGGAAATGACACTCTGCAACACCCTGAAGATTAGTTTTCCAACCCTCAACATACTTCTGGGAAGAGTCCTGCTTGGCAGAGCCGCCCGTCTGAGCCGTCACTCCGAGGAGCTGAAGAGACAGAGTGAAGAGAAAAGGCGCTCGAGTGAGAGCCTCACATGCAGAGTCTGACTCTCATTATCAATTACGGCTGTTTTTGTTTCTTTTTACCGCAACCATTAACCACAAAGTTACTGGCAGTCAGGGAGAGAGAGAATGGAAGAGAGAGAGAGCGAGAGAGAGAGAGAGAGAGAGAGAGAGAGAGAAAAGGCAATTTTCATCAAAAAGAATTAGCTATCCAAACAAGTGAGATGAATGTGCCAAAGAGCCAGCTTCACAGTGGGCCTCATGAAAGTGTTGTGGACAGATGGAGATCTATATGTGTTTAATATTGAAGAGGGTGAGTAGCAAGGGATAACTAAAGGCTTAGGAAGAGAAAGAATAAGAAAAGGGGAGAGGGAGAAGATAATTCACAACACACTTGCGGTGAGAGGAGGAGGTTCCATCTTGGCAGAGATGTGACTATACTCTCCTCTTTTCCTTATGCCCCTCATTCCCTCGTTACCCACCTGGGCCAGGCCGAGGCAGAAGGAGCCAGAGAAGGCTGGATGCCGTGACACATGAGCCATTAAATCTTCCTACACTTTGGGCAGGGGGAAGGCGGTAGTACCAGGCCTCATGCCCAGGCTCCTCAAACGCTGCCAGCCCAGAGACCCAGAGAGCAGAGTGCAGAGGTGCTGCACAGAGGGCAAGGAACGGATAGCAACGCAGAAGAACAAATGACACGTTCATCTGTTAAGGCTTGACTATTGAGGGAGAGAGAGGATCAGTGTTTATATCTTTAAAGGATAAGTTTGGCAACATTCTATATTTTTCATGCATACAACAAATCTCATAACAATACCAAGCTCAGCCCGTTGTTTCTGCTGTTTGTTTTTTACCAAACGTTACTCAAAAAACGGTGGGGCTCGAGCACAGAGGAATAACTTATCTCACAGAAACAGAAAGTACTTGTAAGTAGGATCAATTTAAAGTTGGTTTGGTATTATTATAGGATTATTTAATACTATTTAATAATATAGAATATCAACAGCCTTACCATGTGTCTTGGCTCTTTTTAGAATATTGTAGGATTTTAAAAACTCTGTCTTTTATCTTCTGAAAAGGATTTTAGTTTTGTTGTTAAAGTGTGTTTTTATTTACATTTTAATCTTATATTACTAAATTCTTGTTTGTGAGTAGTCTCTGTTTAACTTATATACTATCATACTTGTCAGTCACCTGTATCACTTTGTACTGCACTAATCTGCATACTATACAGTTTGACTGGTTGATTTGTTTACTGATTGATTGATTGTAGAAGGGTGGTGATAAAGCAGCATATTTTTATGAAAGTGATTATGGCATGGTCATACTGCAGCAGCCAGCTTAAACTCTTGTGTCTTGTGGATCACAAGGAGAGATTTTCCTCTTCCACATCAGCAGCCAAATCATTCAATTAAACACAATTTTCTCTCAGCAACAACTGACTGGAGCAGAGAATGTTTGGATGCTTTTCAACAGCAAATCAAGTGGCAAGATGCAACTGTGTTGGCAGGCACAGTCAATTAACTCGTATAGGCAGAGAGAGATGTGATCAGCCTCTCACTGCCTCTCCCATTAGACCTGCTGGAGAAACAGTAGCCATGAGGAGACTTTGATTCCGCACAGAGAGGATCCCTGCAGGGACTCGACAGTCTGAGAGACACTCTGGACCTCAGACAGCTGTACCCCCCGAGAGAGGGACAAGAAGGAGGTTATGAGTAGCAGATGTGACACTACACACACCCACACACACACATGGACACACACCATGGAGCTGATGACATATCAGGGTCAAAGGAATTTGTCACTCTGTATTCAGTCTGTAAAAAGCTTGGACTGGTTGCCTTAATTCTGTTTCTGCTCTCGTCTTCTCCTTCTTTTTCTTTTTCTTCTTCTTCTCCTTCTTCTTCGTCTTTCTTTCACATCAGCTCAGCATGTTTTGGCACTGTCTATTTAAAGTAGAAATGGTGGAAGCAGCAAGTAACAACATGTGTAAATAACAAACAGCCCATAAGCTACTTCCTACCTAAAGAAGAGGTTTTCAAATGTCTGTAACCAGTGTTGGAAACAATTTGCACGTAATTTTTTCAGCAGAGAGAATGTGTTTTCCAGGTGAGTCTTCATTCATGTGCACTGCAGAAAACTCACATCCCATTAGTGCCACAACACGGTAAGTGTGTACAGCGTTCTACATTCAAACACTCCACATGTGTCACAGCAGACGGATGGTGGAAGTTTGACGTTTGGCAGTGAGTGGGCATCCGCTCCAGCAGCCCATGCCCAGAATAAACCTCTCACACACACACACGAAAACAAAAACACACACACACACACACACACACACACACACAC